>PVLD010024797.1:0-24819 GCA_004027595.1 Dinomys branickii
CACCATCACCACCATCACCATCACCACCACCACCATCACCACATCACCACCACCACCACCACCAAACATCATGACCAACATTCACCTTTAGTACTGTGCACGATGATGCCATTCTTTCCCAAGCTGGAAGAGTCTAGACATCCACAGAAAAAAATTCATAAAAGGATGAAATCCATTTCAGAGATAGTCATGGGCAAATGTTATAGTAATTATCCACTTGGAGTCAGAATTTCCTTTTCTGCTCATAATTAATGCTGGTCCTTTGAACAGCCTTGGAACTTAAAGGGATAAATATGTCCTCAATTATTTCTCTAATGTATTCAAGTTCCTTTAAGCAATGGAGTGCTTCAATGCACTGTTTATTCTTCTGTCAATTTGCATAATCCCATTGCTAAGGGGATATTGAAAACTCTGAACGGGAAATAAATAGGTTTCACTCAGTAAATTATTTATGAAGGCAACAAGAAATTTGGGGGTCTTTCTTCAGAATTAAAGTATGACTTCAGTGCTTCAAATAAACTGAGGATTCTCACAATCTGAATTCGGTAGACAGAGACAATGAACGACCTAGCACTATTGAGTGCCCAGACAGTCGTGGAAGTCCTTTGATGGCTCAGTGTAAGCGGTGTCAGTGCTGAAGTTAGAGGACAGTTTCATGCCAGTTTCTTTGACGGCATTAGAAAGAACATGGGATGTGTTGGAGTGGCTTTGTGGGTATAAGGGCAGAGCAGCTGACCCTTCCATAGAGCCATTCAGTTCTCCACTTTGAACATCCATCCATCAGAATGCGTACTAATATTATCTCCATGAAAAGCCGTACAATTTTTTTTCATTAACTGCTAAGTCTACAAAGAGAATCTCTGCAAAATTTTGCTATTTTTATCGATGTCTCCTCAGAAACGATCACACTGGGGATAGCCTTAGAAGCAAGCCTTTTTCAGGAGAAAAACATTGCACGAACAAAGGGAATTATTTCTTTTTCTGGATTGTGATGAATTGCATCTTGGCCCCGTGGATATGCTATAAAAGGTGGGGTATGGGAGCTCTGCTAATCCCTGCAATGGCAAGTGCAGTGGTAACATTATTCTTTTGCTGGAGATTTGTGCTGCCACTTGACAACTTGCTGGCAATGTTGGAATCAGAAAATACTCCTGGCAGCAGTGTGTTAAGACAGTCATTTGAGTGGAAAGACTGATGGTGATACATAGCCTGGAAGTCATCACAGCTTCTGAGTCTATTTTATCCTCTGTTACGGTTTAGATAAAAATGTCCCCAAAGGGCTCATACCTTCAGACATGGGTTGCTGTAGTCAGGGTTTGCGAAGCAACAGATTTAGTACAGGACACATAAATTATAGGATTATTTTATAATATTCACTCAGAGTCAAGTGAAGAAGGATGCAAGAGATCTGTCCATGCACTAGAGACCCAACAGATGCAGCTGAGGAACTGGATCCCGCAGCAATGTCATGCATGAGCCCAGCTGAAGACCTAGAGGCCCCGGCAATGTCCTTCATGAGTCCAGCTGGAGGCCTAGAGCCTACAACAATGTCTTATGGGAGTCTGTATCAAGGATCTGCACTGGGAAGGCCCAAAGGTCAGAGGTGGAAGCTATAAAATCTGTGCCAACAGAATAGAGGATCTGCACCAGCAGCCTGAGGGAGCTGCACTGGAGTCAGGAAGTGTCGCTCAAGGAAAGGACAGAGCTCCCCAAAACGGAACTGCAGCCATCCTCAGTGACAGTGAAGACCCGAGCTCCCTTGACGGTGAGAACAGCTAAGTTCATATCAGGAAAACCAGCATGACAAGAAGAATCCAGAAGAATCCAGAAGAATCCAGAAGAATCAATAGTGCACTATCTTTCCCTACGGGTCTCCTTTTATGCTCCTGGCAACAATCCCCAGGTCAGCCTTCCACACCCAGCACCACGCTGACTCAGTTCAGCTGGGTGTTACAAGTTCACCATTAGTTAATCCACCACATGGGTCTTTTGAGAAGTGATTGGATCACAAGGGCAATACACTCATCAGTGAATTAATCCACTGATTAATCATAGCTGAATGTGTTGATGGGGGGAATCCTGGTTGGAGGAGGTAGGTCACTGGGGGTGTGGCCTGGAAGAACGTGCTCTTGTCCTCAGGCCCTTGTCTCTCTCTGCTGCCTGGCTGCTATGAGTTCAACAGCTTTCCTCTACTAGGCCCTTCCAGTATGATGTCTCTGCCTTGGGCTCAGCTGACCGTGGACTGAAACTTCTGAAACCATGAGCCAAAATAAACTTTTCCTTCTTTGAATTGGGGTGTTGAGTAATTTGTCTTAGCAATTAAAATGCTGATAATACATTCTCTTCATGTGAATTCTGTAAAGCAAAAAATTAAAAGTTATCAGTTCCTTTAGTACCAGTGGAGGAACTTGTATGCCCTCACAGTCAGCTGTGAGCCTGGGTCACTGTAGGTTGGATTCCCACTTTGCACATTGACAGAGCAATGGTATCCTGAACACCAGAGCTTCAATTTATTTTTCTATTTAATAAATATCCGCCGGGCTGGAGGTACAGCTCAGTGGGCTAAGTGCTTGCCGCTAAGCACTAAGGCCCTGAGTTCGATCCCCGGTCCCGGAAAAAAAAAACAAAAAAACAAAAAAAAGGGAACGGATGTTTCGGGCTGGAGGTACAGCTCAGTGGGCTAAGTGCTTGCCGCTAAGCACTAGGGCCCTGAGTTCGATCCCCGGTCCCGGGAAAAAAAAAATATCCGCCACTCAAAATAATCATCACAAAGTTTGTATATAATGTGGCATTTGGGGGCTTAAATATGCAACTAAACACGATGAACAGGAACCATGGAAAGAATGGAAAATATTGAACTTTGTTTCACAGCTGCCTGCACACATCTGCTGTGCATAAGTCTGCATGGATAACTGATTCTCAACAGGGGTTTGGATAGATGAAGTGGTTATGAATTCTTGAACTAGAAGTAAATTGTACTCTGTATTGGGTGTAAAACCATGGTTGTGTCCCTTCTGCTTGCCAGGGACAACTGTGCTTCCAGGGCTCAGTCAAGCAACAGAGCCTAGCTGCCCTTGTCTAAAACTGGGAAGCTTGGGGCTCTGGCTGGGTGACTTTGAGAAGCAGAGAGCTTGAGGACTGTGGTTTGCCAGATACTTGGCTCCCTGAAGCTGTGGGCTTTGCTTACTTCCTTTCAAAGCCTGAACTCACCTGGAGTTGCTTGGCTGGCCTTCATAGCACAGGGACCTAGCTGATGCTGGCTCTAATTAGCTCCAGGGACTCGTTCTTGGTATGGAACTTCGGTCAAACATCAATCACTTCCTTTCTGGAATTTGAAACATACTTTTAATTCTGAGCCTTTCTTCACTACCTCCTGCCATATCTGTAGGCAGGGTTTTGAACGGTCATGCAGATCCTATTTGTGGAGGTCCAGGTCAGCTGAGGGTACCACTTCAGGTCTAAAGTACTGTGGCAGAAAATTAGCTCAAACTGTCAAAGTTCTGCAATTTATTAGAAAAAAAGCAGAATCCAGGACATGTAGGGCATCCAGACAAAGTGGGATGGATGCAGGGCAAATCCAGCAAATGCAGGACATGCCCTGCATAAGCAGGATCCCAGTCACCCTGCTTTAGGGACTCGTGGAAATGAAGTGGGTCAGAGCTGTTTTCTTCTTCCTCTCATCATTTTAGGATAAATTCAAAGTTTACCTAGGAGGCAGGATCTGATCTGGAGACCCCATGGCAGACCCATGGAATGGCCCAGCAGGTGCACACGGCGGGCCATCCCTGGATATGCCAGGTGGGGAGGAGGAGCTACTGGTGGTGGCAAGGCCTGCTGAGGGTCTCCCTTGCCCAGCTGTTTTACCAGCTCAGCCTCAGCTTTGCGTGGGGTGGGCATCGATGATCCCCTGGGCACTGGTTTGTGCTTCAAGAACCTAAGGTGGGCATCTGGCAGTCTGTGGTCAGAGGAAGCTCCCATGGTGATGAGCAGATGTCTCCTGCAGTTTCCACAGGAACAATTACAAATTTGCTGAAAAGATGAGCTCACCGCAAATAAGGGAAATAAAAGGCAATCTCCTCCCCAGAATACCTGTCAAAGAGAAAGGAGAAAAGGTTAGGCACAGAAACCACAATTGTATAATGCACCTGAAAATGAGATTACTGTGGGCCAGGGGAGCAGCAAGGTGTCTCCCAGGACACGTCAGAAGGGAATAAAACCCAGTGCACGGGGAGGAGGAGGCCGAACACGGTGAATGCAATCACTCTCTCCAAACGAATCTGTGCACAGAACGCAAATCCACCTTCCCAAGTGTTTCACAATTCCAGGGGAAGTGAAATATTTGGGGAAGAAATGGAAAGATGTGTGTGCAAGAAACCAAGAGATCCTGAGACAGAATACAATTGATCAAGGAATTTAAGTGCTTCAGAGAGGGCTGCCTGGCTTAGGTCCAAAAGAAATCCAGTTGGGCCTAGACACACCCTCGAGTGAATGTTTTAGATAACAAAATACTTAAGCCATTTTTCAGAATGCGCTTCCAGAATCCACTTGCAGATGCTTTGAAAGCAGCTTTTCAAGAACAGACTTGCACAGAAGCCAGATTTTCTGGTCCATGATCTTTTGATGTCTGAAGCTCAAAATCCCCTGTGCAGACACAGCAAAGTGCACCCCTGTCCTGAAAAGAACTATGCACCCTGTGAAGGAGCAGGGTAGCACCTATGCCTGCACAGAAGCCCCCTAAAACTGCCCCTCCTGTCATCCAACCAACAGACAGCTCCCCACTCTCCTGTAGACTCCCTGCATTCAACCCACAGAGGAGGATTTGGAGTTTCGCTCCTGTTCTCTCTTGGTTGACCTTGTGACAAAGCTCTTTCTTTTTACAAACTCAGGGCCAAGGTATCCTTGGCTTCTGTGCACATCAGACACAGGGCCTTTGCTCGGGATCACATGCAAGAGTGGATAAACAGGAGCAGGGAAACCCAGAGCAGGGTGACAAGCGAACACGCGGCGGTAAATCCCCAAGAGATGGAGAGAGGGGAGGGCCCCGTGGTGAAGTTCCTAGAATAACTGGGAGCATGGGTTTAAGTACCCTGAATAACACTTTTCACCATGGAAGAGGCTACGTGAACTTTTATAATTACAGAACAAAAGAAAGTTATGAGTCAACACATCTACCACTGAGTAAGATGGAAGCGTCAGGTGGGCGGGCTATAGCAAGGGGAAATCTCTTCTGCAGGGCACTATGACTTTGTTTAATAGGGACTTAGAGGCTGATTTTGCTAAAAGCACCGACTTTGCTTGAGCCTGCTGGTGCCCAGTGAGGAGGACAAAGCTCGGCATCTCTGCCTTGACTACTTTAAACTTTGAGTCATGTCCCTGCTCAGCTCTGCAGAGGCAAGTTGATCTTTTGAGGAGTGTTAACCAGTTAACTAGTTAACCACCTGAGGTGGAAGGCACCAAGGCAAGGGTAGCTACAGTATTTTCAGGATTTGTGGGGACATCCTCAACAGATTGCCAACCTCCGGCTTTTACTACGTCCTATTCCAGACCAGTGGCCTGGCACCTGGGTCTCTAGTCTTGTCCTGACTGAGTCCCTCTTGCCTTCCTGACTTATTCTTCTCTCTGAGTCACTCTCTCCCACAGTCACGATGGGTTCCAGGAACAACAGGACTAACATCCTGTGACAAGAGTCAAAACTTCCCCCAGGCAGGGGCACCTTTCTCCTCACTGATATCGATCAACCAGACCCCAGTTCGGCCAAAGCTGTCTGACCATGATACTTCCTGCCCTCCATTGTTTTGGCTTCTGCTATTTAAACCTGGAGCTCACATCAGTACCCCGAGATGTGGCTTCTTGGGAGAGTCTCAGTTCCCATTCCTGATTCTCAGCTGGCTGGACTGTCCGAGGTTATTATGATAAGTACACAAAAGGCTCTAGGTCCAGACCGGAAGCTCAGTGTGTGCTCAGGTCTCTTGTGCACCTGCCCTGGCATGGAAGCAGTGAGCCAGGCCAGGGGACTGAGGAGCAGGCAAGTCCTGGAAGAACAGACAGCAGTTCTGGCCTCACTGGCTGCAAACTGCGGAAGACAGGGGGATTTGATGAATCAGACCAGCAAAGGTCCACCTGGACAGACTGGACAGCGTTTTACCTTTTACTTTTCCCTGGCTGAGCCTCTTTGTGCCCAGCTGTGCTGAAAAGGGGAAATGCAAAAAAAAAAAAAAAAAAAAGTGAACAAAGGAGGTCTTCTGGGGCCCTTTTCTAAAGAAGGCAAAAGCATCGCTGATCTTACAAGAGAACTTTGCTCTCTGATGATTTTAATGCTAATTTTGCAAATTTGGAAATCTTAGTGGACAAGGGAGAGTTGAACGCGAAGTCCAGTGTTCCGGGCCTCACTGCATCATGAAGATGCAGGTCTCGTGCAGTCCGAGCACAGCCCTTGTGTGCGGCACGATTCCCAGTGACCAGGTGGCTGCCGGTGGTGGTGACAGAGCAGGGCCTTCTGTCATTCCAACTCTTTTTTTTTTTTTCAAAATGTGCATTGTAAACACAGAGCCTTAAAGGAACATGGTGACTTCTGGGGCCAAGGAGGTTTCAAACTGCCTATCTCCTGAATCTATATCCATGGAACACAAGTGACCAAGAAATATAGAAAAACAGGAAAGCTTTACAGCCCTCCAAACTATAGAAAAGTGTCAGGCCAGGATTTCTGCTGAGTGCCCCACACATGGGGCCAGAAGGAAGGCTGGATGACCCCTCCCTGGGTGGACATGTGTCCTGGGCAGAAGTAAAGGACTCCCAAGGCTACCCCCCGAGCCTGTCCCTTGGAGCCCGGAAACCTGCAGAGGTTCCATGAGCAGCACCCAGGGAGACTCAGTGGGCACCCCTCAGGATCAGGATCCCCATCTATTAAAAGGAGACTTTCAGATAAAGGACGGCAGTGAGTCCAGCTTATCAGCGACACAAAGGAGCGGCTTCCTGTTGGGAAGCACACGGCTGTGTGTGCTGAGTTTCTAAGGAAATTAAGGGCGAAGAGAGATGAAAAGGGGTCAAAACCAACACCTTCTTCAACAAAGAACGTGAAGGTAAAGAAGGGCCTGGAGGAAATGAATACAGATGGCACCAAAAGCCCACGATGGTGAGAAAGGTGGGAGCTGCGCAATGGGGAAGCAGAATGGGGATATGGAAGTATAGTCTCAGAAGCTTTTTGCAATGAACAAAATGTGCAGAGTACCAGGAAAAGGAGGAAGAAGATTGTCAGTGTTAGTCAGCTTTCCCGTCACTGGGACCAAACACCTGCCACCTAAAACTTGAAGGGGGGTAATTTTAGCTCATGGTTTCAGTTGGGTCAGTCTGTGGTCCATTGGCTCCAACGTAATCGGCAGAGGAAAGCTGCTCACATCACGGCAGCCAGGAAGGAGAGAGGCAGAGGGGCAGCTGGGGTGAGAATACACCTTGTAGGAGGTGGCCCAGTGACCACCTCCAACCTGGCCTGGTCTGCTGGGTGCACATTCAGCTGTGAGCTCAGCGTCCCCATGATCCAGTCACCTTCCCAAGGCCCCACTTCTGAGCACATGAGACCGGGGGGTGGGGGGCACACCTTAGATCTAAACCCCAGCAGAGGGTGAAAGGCATGTGCAGAGAATCACTGGTGTGTCACATGTGGCTGTCTTGATTTCTAGGGAAAGCAGCAAAAGCTGAACAGACAGTCTTCAGCGATAACCAGGAAAACTTTTCCATAACTCAAAATTTGCAGGGAGGAATGTGTCTGCCCAGCGAGGAAGAGGTGATGGTGGTCTGCCGAGCTGTGGGTTGGCCATTGTTAGGGGCTTCATTCAGAACTTTTTTTTTTGAGACAGGGTCTCACTATGTAATTCAGGCTGGTCTTGAACTCACTTATGTAGCCAAGGCTGGTCTCAAACTCATGGCGATCCTCATGCCTCAGCCTCTCAAGTGCTATGATATGCACTACCATGCCTGCTTAGACCCTCATTCGGATTCTGAGTTCACTCCTCCTCTCCGTATGAAGACGGGTTGAAGAAATCCAGATGGCCAATCTCCTTGAGATTGAGCCAGGAGGATGGATTAGGGCAAAGGACAGACCGAGGGCAGCACTGTGCCTGCACAAGTAATAGGCCAAGCATGAAGGCTACTGTAATTTTCTGTCCCTGTCACTGCTGGGCACTGCCTGGCAACACGGGAACACCAGCTCTGTGAGGACGCATAGCCCTTCTCCAGGTCCTTCCTGTCCATCCTCCTTCCTGTCCATTCCACTTCCTGTCCATGCCCTTCCTGTCTAGACCCCTTCCTGTACATTCCACTTCCTGTGCAGGCCTTTCCTGTGTAGCCCGCTTCCTGTCCGGCCCCCATCCTATCCAGGCCCTTTTTGTCTGGGGCCTTTCTGTCCAGCCCCCTCCTTGTCTAGTCCCTTCCTACGTAGGCCCTTCCTGTTGAGGCTCTTCCTGTCATTCTGCCTTCTTGCCCAACCCCCTTCCTGTGCAACTCTCTCCTGTTCAGTTCCCCTTCAATCCCTTTTTTCTGGTCCAGGGCTGTGTTTCTCTTTCTAGGACTCCTACATCCCTCCCCACTTCTGCAACCACTCACTTTTGAGGCAGGCCTCACCCCCCCCATGCCAGACAGGATGACACAGCAGCCTTCTGATTGAGGAGAGACCCAGCAGAAAGTGCGGCGACTCAAAGGAGCTGATTCTGCTCAGGTTGGAGTGGTGAAATTTGTCGATTTCTGCAGTTCGTGAAACTTCCCAGATCAGCACATCTGTAGGTTGTTTCCCTTTGCACCTCATCAGCCACTGCCCTTCCCCACTCAGGGAAGAGTCAAGTGGCACAGGCCTCTGCCGGATTGTCGCCTCCTGCTGTCCTGGCCTGTCCTTTGCATGAGCTCAGTGAGTAGCCGAATGCTGGAGAGCCCTCAGGCCGCCCACCCTAACCTTCCCAGGGATGGACCCTGGACACGCACAGAGCTCCCGGCTTCTGTCTACTCCAGGATGTGGGAGCTGGGTCAGTTGTCAGGGGATTGGTTCCAGAACAAGTGGAAATTGGAGCTCGGTACCCAGCCTAGAAGGGGTCTGAGCCAGGTAGATGCTGCTACCACCCTATGGCTGGCATCCTCATGGTCTCTGGCAGGGCCATCACTCCTGTCCCTCCTAGTTATTTTAGCTGTAAATCTGTATTATTGATCTTAAAGTTTTTGTTTTTTAAAGTTGCTGGTTTAAAGAAAAATTACCAATGAGCTAAAATAATGGCCAGATAGTCAATCTTTCACATCTGCAAATTTTGTTGTCTTACTGCCTTAGCATAACTCTTAAAAGATTATACATGCATTGTGACTTGGTGGGTTTCTTTTTAAGCTGTAGGAAGTTTTAAGCAGCATTTCTGATAAGATTGAGCTCATTTCCTAATTCTTACAAAGATTTTTTTTCTTAAAAAACTTTCAGGTTCACAGCAAAATGGAAATGAAGTGCAGAGATTTCCCTTGTATTCTTTCCCCCACATGTGTAAAGCCCGCCTCCCTGTCCATTGGTGCCACCAGAGGTGCATCTGTCACAACCAATGGATGCAATTGGTTAGTTTATGCTGCTCCTCACCCTAACCCTAGTCTGATCCTAACGCTAACTCTAAACCCAGCCTCATCCTAACCCTGTCCTCCCCCAGGCTCCTGGCAACCACTGACCTCCCTGTCTCCACAGTCTGCCTTTTCCAGAATGTCAGAGAGCTGGAGTACAACACATGTAGTCCCGATACTCCTCTCACCCATTTCGTTTTCCCCCATGTCTCTTCAGGCTTGAGAACTCACTTGTTTTGGGTGCTAATATCCCACTGTCTGGATGAACCATGGCTTACTTCTTCATTCTCCAGCTGAAGGACTTGGAGACAATGGCACAGCTGCTACAAACGCCCTCCTAGGGGGCGGCAGCGTGGCTCGACCGCGAGCACTCACCTTCCCTGTTCCAGGCTCTGGGTTTGATCCCTAGTGCCACCAAATGTAGAGAGAAATAAATCAATCCACGCGCAGGGTTTGTCTGGGTGGATGTTTTCAACTCCAGGGAGGAACCCAGGAGGGAGCTTGCCAGATCACATAGTAGGGACACGTCTGGTTGTGTAAGAAGCTGCCAATCTGTCTTCCAAAGTGGCAGCACCATTCGGCTTTCTCAGCAGCACCGAAAGAGAGCTCTTGCTGCTGTGCATCCTCCCCGACGTTTGCCAGGTAGCAGTGCAGATAACACTTCAGTGGCTACCCAGGGGTGAATCTCCAGAAATGTTGGCTTCTAGCCTCAGATCCCAGCTGACCTGTGGCTCTGGCTGCCACTGGTTGGATGAGCACAAGGTCCCATGCTGCTAAATGAAACACCCTTCTTCCTGGTGACAGTGGCAGGAAACGGGGGCATGGGAGCCTCACGTGTCAGCTGTGTGGTTCAGCTTCTTCCAGGGGTGCGCTTGCGGTGCACCCACCCCCACAGTGGGCAGGTGGCTGTGCTTAGTGCTGATTGATGCAGGCACATCCCACTCTCAGGTGGCTGTGGTGGCATCAGGGCTACCCAGGACAGCACCTTCTGAGCCCCTGGGAAATGCAGACTGCGGTCCCCTGGGTCCCCTGCAGGAACTCGAGCTCTGGTATCATTGCTGAGGCCTCGCCAGCATATGACAGTGGCACACCCACCCATGCTGGAGGTGAGCAGTGCAGCAAGTGCATGGGGGGTGGGGTGGGGGCAGGGAGTGTGCACAGCACGTATCACTTCTGGAGGCAGCAGCAGGATCCTGTCAGTGCTCATGGAATAGACCTGGAAAGGAACCTTAGGATTACGGTTCTCGTTTGGGATTTCCCGGGGATTGAACCCCAGGCCTTTGCACTGAGATACATTTCCAGTCCTTTTTATATTTTATTTTGAGACAGGATCTTGCTAAATTACTAAATTGCCTGGGCTGGGCTCAAATTTGTGAACTTTCTGCCTCAGCCTCCCAGATTGATGGATTTTACTCTCAAGGGCTGCTTCCCTGAGCTGCCCCGAGGTCTGCTTACAAGCTGGGCTCCACCTCTTCTGTCCACAGAGCCAGGAGGACACCACCGTTTCATTTAAGAAGGGAAATACAGCCGCTCCCTGACTTAGGATGGTTTGGCTTTTAACTTTTCCACTTTATGATTTGCAGAAGCAATATATACTCAGTAGAAATCATACTTTGGATTGCATATTTGTATCTTTTCCTGAGCTGGCAATGGTCAGTCTTGATGTTCCTGGTCAGCCCTGTGATGGGTGTGGGGGCGTTGAGGGTGGGCGACTGATCACCCTATATAGTGTTCAGTGTTGCCGTGATGCCAAGCAGCTTAGATGTGTAAATGAATCTCCCGCTTGTAATATTTTCAACTTAAAATAGGATCTGTGTGACGTGACCACGATGTAGGTCCAGGAATACTTGTTCAAGTCAGTTTTCTTAAAGAGGGGAGGCTGGGGAGGGGAAACACTCCACCACCCATGGCCTTTGAACCTCCCAGGGCAATGACAGGGCACAGCCAGCCCTGTTCTGGTGTGGAGCTCAGTGGGTTTGCCTGATGGCAGAGGGGCTGAGAGAGGAACGTTCATAGCTGGTGCTCCTCTGGACTGAGAAAGCTGGAAGCCTCTTTAGTCAGGTCTCCACTGCACCCCAATAAATGGAGACCTCCCAGAGGGCAGGTGTTTCCTGTCCAACAGAGCCACCCTCGCCCCACCTTCACAGGGCCCCACACGGGCTTGACTCCCAAGACAGACCAAGTGAATTGTCATCAAACTGCCTTGACTATAGTGGTGATTTTACTGATTCTCCAGAAAACCTGTCTCTAAAATCTCTTTGCCTCTTCAGTCGTAGGAGAGAACTATTTTTAGCGAGTGTTTAGTTTCCCTGGGCGCACGGCTTCACGAAGCCAGCTGGGGGCTCATCTTCTCAGCATGCTGGGGAGGTTATGCTAATCTTGCAACAGGCGCTCTGTCTGGGGCCGACGCCCTCCTCTGGGATCCCTGTGTCCCAGCCGGGAGACGGCAGGTACCTTGGACACAGGGCCGAGTCCACGCTGCCTCGCTAGACTCATCTCATGCCCTCGGCTCTCTTGAGGTGAAGACTCTCGTGGGATCTCCGCCCTGAGAGCAGCTAGCTCACCCCAGTGCAGCTCCGTACTTTCCAAATGTGTGGACTATTTAGGGGCAGGGATTTAGCTAGCGACTCGCATGTGCACATATAGACGCATGTGCACAGACGGTCGCACGTGCATGCACACACAATGTAGCTCTCTGTCTTGCGTCATACAGTGCATCCAATACTGTGTCCATCTAGGGAAACATTCCTGGGACAAGGATTCTCCTTGACCCCACCTCAAGGGCCTCCGTGAGCCTCTTCTCAATAGTTCTTGACTTTGGCCTTCGGTCCTTGCCCACAGGACAAGCTTGGCAGGAATGCTGTGGAGGCAGTTTGGAGAGATTCCACCCACTCTGATCAGGGTCTTCATCCTCCACCCTTCCCACTGGGACCTGTGGCACCGCAGTCTGTTCTCTGTAGGAACCGTTATGGGTCAGTTTACCAAGATGTCTGCTTCTGCTTTCAGTTAGTTTCCACTACCAGCCCCAACAGAACCTGCTCTTTGGCTGTAAATCTGACTCGCTGTGTTCAGAATTGAGCCGAGTTCTATGCTGAGGTCGCTTTCCCCCTACTGCAAGGGCTTCTGGAGAAAGTCTGTTTTTACCATGGTCGCTAGCCTCCAGCTCCTTCCCGGGCCAGCTCTTAGGCAGACACTTCTCCTCTGAGAAATTGCTCCTTCTTTTTGCTCAAAAGCAGCTGACGCTTGCGTTCCAACAGTGTTTCTGTAGCACCAGTTAGGGTTCCCACAGTGCAGTTCAAATCTGAGAGCAGGCACCCGGAGCTCGCACAGACCCAACGGGTAAAAGGGTAAAATGTCCCTAGCAGCGTCAGACATGGTAGGAGTCACAGCCCTGGGTAGGGTTGAGGAGGTCACGCGTTCCCTCCTGGGGGACATAACTGTGACCCATGGACAGGACTCGGGGACCCAGAATGGATGCAGAAATCAAAAACAAATTAAAAAAAAAAAAGAAAATCTCTAACCATTTGGAAATTAAGGAACACGCTTCTAAATCATCCATGAATCAAAGGGAAAGTCTCAGGGGAAACAAAAAATATTTTAAACTGAATAAAAATAAAGATACATTAAACGTCCTAGGATGCAGCCCACCCAGGGCTGGGGGGGGAATTTATCCCATTAAATGCTTTTATTAAAAAAGGAAAAAGTTTCAAGTCAATATCTAATCTTTCATATTAGGAAGCTAGAAAAAAATGAGAAAAAAATCCCAAGGCCGTAATTTCTAAGGTAACATTTATATCACTTGCAAAAGACTGGGTTTCTTCTTCACAATGCTTAGACTTCATTTTTCCTTTTTTCTATGACACTGATAGAATACTCAGGAAAAGAGTTCAAAATTGATTAATGATAGCAAGTGCTGTTGTTATTTCTCAGATGTTAATAGGAATGCCTTTAATGTGTCATCAGAAAGTAAAATGTTAATCACTTGAAATAGATTATTCCTAATTACATTAAGAAATTCTAGTCTGAGTTCAAGAAAAATTTTAAAAATTAAAAACATATCACCTATGATTTATGTGTTATTTATTTTTAAATGGAACACAGTTAAATGGAGCACAATTCTCATATTATTCCTCCTTAAAGGAGAAAGTGATTGTTTTCAGTTTTGGGGGAGGAGTAGAAAAGGAGAAATGGGCTGGGAATGGGAGTAGAAGGTCAGTGGTTATACCTGCTGAAATGATTTTTAAAAAATCATTATGAGAATCCTTATATTTCACCTTGGTAAAAGCCCATTTGTTGTTAAGAGGTCATAGAGAATAATACCAAATATGTATCACTTCCTTAGAGAAAGTTCAAAACCAAAAGAACAATTTATATGAAAATCTGTACAGAAAATAAGCAAAAAGTTGATTCATAATGTAGTGTAGCACCATCGAGTTAATTTCTGTATTTTTAGTAATTCAAAGATAATACTACCCATCAATTTATTCCTCTGTTAACTATTTTTAGAGCAGATAAAATCTGGCATGTTTCAAATAAAATCATAAAAGATAAAAGTTTAGGAAATTAAATGCTCAATGCAAAGAGAAGGCTAGGAGTCAGCACGAACCCTTGCCCTGACTGAATCTCTCCCATTGCCTCACCATTGACTGCCTGGTGGAGAGGAAGACAGATGTAAGAGGCACACTGCAGAGCCACACCAGGCAGTCATACCCAACCCAGCAGACATTTCTGTCTCCCAGCTCTGGAGGCTGGAAGTGCAAGACCAAAGTGTCACAGATTCAGTTCTGGGTGAGCCCACTTCCTAGCTTTTTGGACATAGACATTGGACCTATGGCCAATTCTTGAAATGAGATGAGATTACAAAACCTATGACGAATGTTCAAATTTTAAAATACTTACCACAGCAAAAGATACATTGCCACAAATCTCCCTCGAAATGAAATATATCCAGCATTTCAAGCATACTTAATTGTACATTGTTATTGCTACTGTCTGAAGCAGTTCTGGAAGTCCTTTTTCCTGAGTATCTTTTCATGGCCACCTTGATGTCCTGAACCAATTCAAAATCTTTCTCTTTCATGGTCATTTTGACTTTGAGGAGGAGCCAGAAGTCACAGCGTCAGATCTGGTGGATAAGGTGGAGGAGGACACACTCATGTTTTTACGAGCTGCCTTTCTGTTGGATGGCGCTTACCATATTTTTAATCACATCTCATAAAGACACTCATGAAAGAGAACTTCCAGACCTGCTTCAGAAGAATGAAATAAGCGCGTTCAAAGCGGAGGGGAGGATTTTGACAGAGATTTATGGCCATGTTACTACATTTTAAAAATTTAAACATCCATCACATTTCTGTCACCCCAGTGTATAGATGTACTGGTTGGTTAGAGGACTGCCATGCTGGAGGGTGGTGGCTGACATTTAAGGTCAAGCTGTGAGCAAGGCTGTTAACCCACCTTTTCCATGGAGACACTTCTAGTGGTGCTGGTCACTGAGGGTGATTTGGGGTGATTTGCCTTGTTTGGACAAGAGCAGGGAGGGATCAGTTAGGTCAGGACAGGAGAGTGAGAGACAGGGTAGTGGGGACAGGGTTACCTGGGAGGTGTGACCTGGTGGGTGGTGTTGAGGGTTCCTGGCAGGGAAGGGAGGGGATGGGGGAAGCAGCTGAGGGTCAGGCAGGTGGCAGGGCAGGAACACCACAAGGGTGGGGCGCGGAGCCTGAGTGAAGCCACCCAGCTTCTTTCCACCTCCATGCATTGCTTGCTGGTGGCCATGGCTACGCACTGTGCCCATCCCACAATCCACCTGGAAGTCCTGGATGTGGAAGTGGGGATCTGGCTTTGCTCAGCAGCCTGTGGATTCACGTTCCGCTGGGCTGCTGAGGGCTGTGCCTCAGGCAGTGTCGTCATACTGAGCTCCATCTCCTGCTGTGCCTGGTGGCTTCCTTATCCTCGGTGGTCTCCCCTCAGCACAAGGACCGGGTGTCATTTCTCATGGGTGCTTTAGAGTATCTGGGTGAACCCTGCAGAAGCGGTGTCGGGAGGAGGGTCCAGGCAGGAGGCGAGGACCTCTCCTCACTGCCTGAGAGGGGCCTGAGGGCCAATTGCTTCATCATGCAGGTGGCAGAGAGCACGAAGCCGCTGACTCCCTTTGTTCTTGTAGATTTGCAGAGTGAGGCAGGGTGAGCACGCAGCCTTGTGGGTGCTTGAAGAGCGCAGGGGAGGACGGAATTAGACTGCAGGTGGTCATGGAGCCGAGGCCAGCCGAGAGTAGGTGCCAAGCACAACATGGGGATGCTAAAAAAATACACACTTAATTGCTACAGAAAGTGCTGGGAGAATCAGAACTATATTTGGATTGGAATGGCTTATTGGCAAAATATTTCGGCAGATGCCGGAAGTAGGCTTAATTGGCGGAGACTGCCTGCTTGAATCTCAGAGATCCTGCATCTGATGCAGTATCACTTTTGTAAAATATAAGGCTTTTAAAAGGTTGAGAGTGACCATCTACCTTGTTTATAGTGGGTACAGTGGTGTTTCTCTTCTCAAACTAATCTGAAATAATTTCTAATGACTCGAAAAGAAAAGTGGTTCCTGGGAAGGGGTAAAAGGAAAAGAAAGATTACAAATGATGTGTCCCTCAGCATTATTTAGTTTACCCTTCACACCCTGAAAATTAAATATTTCCCTTTCCCTTTCAAGGTAAATTAGGCATCAAAGAGCTCCAGTGAAGAAAATTGATTCTATCATTTTTAATGAGGGTGAAACACTGCACTTAAGAATCGTAACATTTGCACAGCACATTTGGACACGTCTGTACTGCACGTTGGAGTGAGGACTGGTCCATCTGACCATCCCTCTTCTCTAAGAATTGCCTTGTCACCCTCAAACACTATCCTCTACTGATTTTCTCCTTGACCCCAGTCCCAGTACAGTTGGTAGGACAGTGGGGAGTTAACTTGTCCAAAAGTCTGGTTTTTTTCCTGCTGGGTGTAGAGAAGGGAACCAGGGACTGTGGTGATGTGTCAGAGGTGAAATGCAAATTCCAGGCTGGGTGGTTGTTGTGGTTTAGGTCTAGCAAGTCCCTCAGGTAGTTCATGTGTTCAGAGGGGGCTTTTGGAAGGTGACTGGATCGTGGGAGCACTACTCATCCACCAATGAGTTCAGAGTTGAATGTACTGTTGGGAGGTGAGGCCTGGTGGAAAGAGTTGGGTCACTGTGTGTTATGTTATGGCTTATATGTAGATGTTCCCCCAAAGCCTCATGTGCTCAGAGATGGGGCTTTTGGGAGTGATTGGATCATGGATGTGTGATATTGGATTATCAGTGAAATAACTGGATTAGTCTATTGGTTTGGTAGATTTCTGGGTGTGGGTAATGGGAAGACCCACTCTAGGGGTGGTTAGCATCGGCCAATAATCTTGTAGCCTGACGAATAAAAAGGGAAAGGAAGGCTCACTGCTTCCTGCCTACCCTGCCATGGACTGTTTTTCCTCTGCCATGCTGCCCTGCCTTGGAGCCAGCTGACTATGGACTGAAACCTCTACAAATTGGGAGCTAAAATAAACATTTTGTCCTTTAACTTGTGTCAGGTATTTTTTTTTCTCACCAATGAGAAGGCAAGTAAGATACTGGTAGTGTGAGTAACAAGGTGTATCTCTCCCAGGTGCCTCCCTTCCCTCTATGTTTCCTAGACACCACAGGCCCAGCAAGTTTTCCTCTACCTGACTTCTCTGCCATCCTGTTTGTCTTAGAGCCAGCTGACCACAGATGGAAACTGTGAGCCAAAATAAACCTGTCCTTCTTCAAGTTGTGGGTGTCAGGTCTTATGTCCAGTGACAGAAAAGTGACTAAGATAGAGATCCTCTTCAGTCCTCCACAGACCTTGAGAAGTAGAGAAAAACAGAGGCTACAGACAGAAAAAAGTCAAGTGCTTCCAGGAAGAAATGTGGTAAGAGAAGAAAGGATGCTGCTTGGGTTCTGGCTGCCTTTTCTTGTGCAGTACAGCCCATTCCCTGGGGCCTTAGTCAGCTTTTTGTTGCTGTGACAAAATGCCCGAGCAAACTTCAAGGAGGAGAGGTTTATTTTGGCCTCGCCCTATTGGGTGGCCCCACCCACATTCAGAGCAGGTCTCTCCCTCAGTTAGCTTTTCCACATGCCAGTCATCTCTGGAAACACTCTACAGACACACTTGGCGGTGAGCCTGATTAATTTTCCAGGCTTTTCTCAATGCAAGTGCGTTGACAGCCAAGACTGACCGTCACACAGGGCCTAGCTAGGAGTCTCCTCCTGAGTTCTTTGAGAAAGCCTACTCAAAATAATCCTCCCAAGCTGGTTCAACTTGGGTTCTAGAACTTTCCAAAGAAATTCTAAACTGAGGCAGAAATTTTTCAGCCCTGGAGCTGTAGCCACAGATCCTAGGGAGTGGCGAGACCCTGGATTTGTCCCTGACAGTGGGAGCAACTACTGGCTACTCCATGAGGGACTCAGGTCTAAGAGTGATCTGCTTTTCCTCCCAGTGCCTGTAGGAAAGCAGACTGGGGGAGGTCAAAGTGCCTCAGTGGAAGAATGAGAGGGAAAAGCAAGCTCTAAACCTGTGCCCTGACAAGCCACAGTGATCCAGTTTCTTCTCTCTCTTGTCCTGTAGAGAAGTTCAGGCAGATAATCAGGAATAGGACCCTGCTGGCCAGAATGCTTGCAGATAGGACAGGGCCCCCAATTCCTAGCTCACTGCACAACCCCTCCCTTGGCTGACCTATATCAGAACTGGCTTCCTGGGACCCCACCTGCAGCAGAGGTTTGAGGTCATGGGCCTCCAGAACTCCTAGTGCATGTTGGAGTGACCTAAAAGGCATGTTAAAGCCGAGAACGTTGGAACCCCCCCTCCAGACTTCCAGCTCTGTAGGTACGGGTGCAGCCCTTGAATGTGCATTTGTAACCAGTTCCTGGATGTTGATGATACTGGCCATGTGCAGCCACATTTGAGTTTCACTGCTTCATAGGAATGTGAAGAACCTTCTGAGTTTAGACCAGCAATAAAAATGATTAGCATGAACTACAGTCTAGGATCAAGGAGATACTCTAGGAGAGGACAAAGCGGAGGATCACTCCTCGATCCCTTCTGGAGGGCCAGGAACTGAGCACAGAGGGCGATGGAGATGGGGACAGGCCCCAGATGGGCAGTAAGAACAGCCATGCTCCTAAGGACATCGGTCCAGGCAGGTTAGAAATGCACACACAAGACAGGCAGCTTTTCTTTCCTTGCCTTCCTTTCCGATGTAATAACCACACACTTTTTTTATGTGTGCAGCTTCCTGACTCTTTACCTAAAGACCCTGCAATGGCACCCAAAGG
The DNA here is from genome assembly GCA_004027595.1 of Dinomys branickii. NCBI lineage: Eukaryota > Metazoa > Chordata > Mammalia > Rodentia > Dinomyidae > Dinomys > Dinomys branickii. The sequence goes on from PVLD010024797.1 coordinate 18,931, forward strand.
AAGAGCCTGAGAAACTCTGGCCCGGGCTCCTTCCTGCTGATCTTCACTGAGCCCAATGACTGCGTTCCCCCTGCACCTCCACCCGGCAGCTCCTTCCTCAGAATGCAAGCTCAGTGTGACTCCTCTTCATGCCAGCGGCTTGACATTTCGTATTCTACCCCTGAGCTCAGTGTAGTTTTATATTTTAATTCTGTACTCTATATTGAGTTAATTATAGGCTACTGTATAGGATGTGAGACTTTGGCCAAGCATCATTTTTCTGCCTGTGGGTGTACAATTACTCCTGTAGCATTTGTTGAAAGTACTGCCCTACTGTCCTCCTGCCACTGAATTGCTTGGATGTCTTTCTCAAACTCTAATTGGCTGCACTCCAGTCTTGGCTTCCAGAGTGCCAGGATTACATGTGTGTGACCACACCCAGCTAGTTCATACCCCTGTGTTATGGTTTGTGTCTAGATGTCCCCCCAAAGCCTCATGCAGTGGTAGGGGGTTTTTGGATGTGGCTGAATCTAGAGTGTGTGATTGATTCCTGGTACAATGCTGGCATTAAGGGTGCTGGGGTTAAGAGTGGGTGATGCTGGATCAGTCAGCTAACTGGATTGGCACCACCTTAGTCCCAGTAGACTGTATACAGTATGAGGCACAGAGAATCTTGTGTCTCTGTCTTGTTGCTTTTGCTGTCTTCCACCACCACGAACTGTTGCCCCTCTGCCATGTGCCACCCTGCCTTGGAGCCAAACTATGCGTTGGACTATGAACTGAAACTTCTACAAACCCTGAGCTAAATAAACATTTCCTCCTTTAACAATGGGTGTTGCGTATGTTGTCTCAGCAATGAGGTAAGTAACCAAGACACCTTAATTTGTAGATTCCTTGGGATTTTTTATGTAGAAAATCATGTGATCTGCACCCAGGGATAGTTTTATTTTTTTCCTTTCCAATTTTCGTACATTTTACTGCCTTTTCTTATCCTGTTGCTCTGGGTAGAAATTTCAGCCCTTTGTTGACCACGAGTGATGAAAGCCGACATATCATTTCTTGGTCCTCACTGCAGGTGGGAGAGAGAGCTGAGGCTTTCTCAGGAGGAGGGAGGACAGGTCAGGAAATGCCAGCAGGACCCACCGTGGAGGCGCCTTTGTACCCAGAGTTTATGAGTTGTCCTGGACAGGTGTGAGGCCAGAGCGACGCATCCATAATTCCACTTTAGGAAACTCACTGGATATCAGTGCAGAGGGGACAGGCTGCAGGTCACGTCCTTCTGCAAGAGCTGATCCCAGCCGGGGCAGCAGGGATGCGGGCCTGGGATGGGGGTGTTTATTTTATTAGTCTTCTGATTGGGTGTAGGAGAAGTAAAGCATTTAGCTGAGTCCCAGAATACTTCCTGGGTCACTGTAGATGGAGGAGAAATGTATTAAACTAAGACCAAAGCAGGAGGATTTTAAGGAGAAATGGTGATTTCAACATTGCACAGGCGAGCATGAGATGCTTTGGGGCTACTTAAGTGACAGCGGCCTTTACATGTGTCGGCGCCCCCAGAGCACGGTGAATGGTCTGCGTACCTGTTGGATCCTTTTTTTTTCTGTAGCACTTGTAGTACTGGGAACCGAACCCAGGGGCAGTCTACATCCCCAGCCCTTTTTATTTTTTATTTTGAGACAGGTTCTTGTTTACTAAGTCACAAAGTGGCCCAAAGTGGGCTTAAACTTGCAATCTTCGCGCCTGAGCCTCCCAGAGTGCTGGGATCACAGGCATGCGCCACCGTATCCTGTGGAGTTGCTGGGCTTCATGCTACATTGCTGCTGGTGCAGCTACAAAGCTCTCTAAAGTGAGCAGAAGGATGAGTAGGCTGGAAACTGCAACAGAAGCAGTGCAGGGCGCAGCACAAGTCCCATGTGAGCCCTGCAGGATGCCGGGGACACCTGCTCTTGTCTTCCTGAAGCAGCCACTTTATCTGCTCCCTGGAAGTGGCATCCAAGGTGGCTTGACTGGTGGGGCCCCCAGGCAGAAGACCTGGCTGCTGCAGAGTGGGGAGGGGACAAGGGGTAGCAGGGGCTGTCACAGTGAGCATTTACTCCAGGGCCCCTTGCAAGTCAACTTGGCTTTTCTATTCACCCAGACAAGCACCAGAGGGAGACCCGAGGGGTGGCCTCTGACTGACTGAGAGCACTTGGCCTGGGTCCCCTCTGCCTTCAGCCACAGGACAGGCAGACCCTGGAGCATGTCCTGTGCTGAGAAGACACCCGAGAGTGGGGACAGCAGTCCCTGCTGAGGCAAGCAGATTCAAACTGATATCGGGTGACAAAAATAGATCGTTGGCTTTCAAATAAAGTCTCTAAAATAGCGGTTACTTGGGGGAAAGAATTAACTCAGGAGGGAGTGAGGGAACCAGCTGGGAGCTGGGAATGTTCACTGATTTGGGTGGTGGCTCTGTGGGTTTATAGATAAGTGAAAATAAATCCATGTTCTTCAGATCTGTACATTTTACTGTATTTAAGCTGCTGTGGGTTGAATATTTTTCTCCTCAAATTCACACACTGGAGTTCGAGTTCCCAGGACCGCATAACATGACCTTGTTTGGAAGAAGGGTTATTACAGATAAAAGTGGTGCAGTTGTAGGAAACTAGCTCTGCTTAATGAGGACGAGCCTGACCCTGCGCAAGGGGCTCGTGCTAAGAGAGATAATTTGGCTGCAGGCATGTGCAGTGAGAGTGTCATGAGAAGGCTGGGCTGATGCTGTCACCAGAGAGCCAGAGGAAGAGGGGACAGATGCCCTCCCACACTGAGAAGCCAACACCTTGGCCTTGGCCTTGTGGCACCCAAGACTGTGGGGTGATGCACATCTGCTTCTGCACCAACCAGAGTGTGGTTTGTGCAGCCCCAGCAAATCCATGCATGTGATAAACCCCATCTTCTGGGACAGCCGTCCCATCCACTGCTTTAAAGGTGCAGTAAGGCAGAGGAGGCTTCTCCGAGCATTGGGCAGCCGCTGCTACCTCAGCCTCCCCCTTCTCGGGCCTTGAAGGTGTCTGTGGCTGGTCAGAAAGGATTCTTTGTGTAGAGGCATTTATGTGTGCTTTGAGGAAAAATGTCTGCATTTCAATCAGTCTTTTTAAAAGCTGTAATAGGTAGAAAGAAATACTTAAGTGATGTTCTCATGGATAATGATTTATAATTACAAAACAGAATGAAAACAACCAGGAAGGAGGGTGTATATTTTGTTACTTAAAAAGTAATGACAAACCTTTTACCCCCCTCAAAAGATAAATACATAGGAAATTTTCTCCAGGGTGGGCTGTATATTGGGTTGTAGAACCATACTGAAGAAATGTTACAGGTTAACCTCAAATTATGTTTTCTGATCACAGTGGAAAGAAATTAGAAATCAGTTGGAGAAGTCTGGGGAATTCACAAATGTGTATAAATTAAACAATGAGTCTAAGAAAAAAAAATCTCAAGAACAATTAGAAAATACACTGAGATAAAAAGAAATAAAAGCCCAAGCTATGGAATGTGAACAAAACTTCTGGGAGGTAGCCTAGAGAGAAATTTAAGCACATGGATGTCTGCATTAAAATGGAGAAGGAGAGTTTCAAATAAATATGTTGACTGTGTTCTTTGGGGCTCTCCTGGGAAAGAGAACCAACAGGCTGTACCTGTGCACACACACCCACACGTGTGCACAGAGAGGGAGGGTGGGAGGCAGAGACTCATTTTAAAGAATTGGCTTATATAATTGTGTGTGTGTGTGGGGGGTAGTAGGCGGGGCATACTCAAAATCTTAAGGTAGACCAGCAGTCTGCAGACCTGGGGATGAGCTGAGGTTGAAGGTAGCCAGGAGTCAAAATTCTTCCTCCTTAGCCAACTTCTTTTCCTTTTTTCTCTCAAGGCCTTCAGCTGACTGGAGAAAGCGCACTGTTATGGCTTATATCTAGATGTCGCCACCAAAGTCTCTCTTTCTCCCTTATATTCCATCCAGGGTGCATGATCTTAGTGCAGGTAGCATCACATCCCGGGTGGGCCTCTCCATTATCTGCTCTCAGAACTGTTCCCCTCTGCCTCCAGCCACTAAATTAGTGGACTAGTTAAGTAATCACATTCCCTTAATCCCAGCCTCACACCCTTTAGATCTAGCCACACCTGAGAAGCCCCATCTAGACAAAACTTGTAACACATATGAATTACTAAAACTGAGCCAGAAGATTAAAAAACCCTCAATAATCCAATAACAGGCAATAAAAATAAAGCAGCAGTAAAAAAACTATGAAGTAAGAAAAGCCTAGGTCCTGATGGATTCATTGCCCACATTCTGCAAAAACTTCCTAGAAAATAGAACACCAATTTCCTCAAACTCTTTAATGAAACTGAAAAGCAAGCAATATTCCCACAGTCATTCCTGGAAGCTAACATTACTCTGATTCCAAAACCAGACAAGAATCCAATCAAAAAAGAGAACTACAGACCTATCTCTTTAATGAACTTAGATGCAAAATTCCTTAGCAAGATATTGGCAAACAGAATGCAACAAATCATCAAAAATATCACACATCATGACCAAGTAGGCTTCCTCCCAGGGATGCAAGGATAGTTCAACATATGCAAATCAATAACTGTAATATATCATGTAAAGAGAAGCAAGAATAAACATCACAGGGTCATCTTAATAGATACAGAAGAAAAGGTTTTGATAAATATCCAACATCCACTCATGATTAAAAACCCTGAAAAAATACATACAGAAGGACTTTATCTCAATCTAGTAAAGGCCATTTATGACACACCAACTGCCAACTTTGTAATAAGTGGGGAAAAACTGAGTGCTTTCCCTCTAAAATCAGGAACAAGAGAAGGTTCTTCACTGTCACCACTGCTTTTAAACATCGTACTCAAAATGCCAGCTGGAGCAATCAGGGAAGAGGAACAAATAAAAGGGACACATAAGGAAAAGAAAAAGTCAAATTATATTATTTGCAGATGACACAGAAGACCCAAAAAATTCCACTGAAAGAGTCTCAGAATGCATGGCCAAATTCAATAATGTAGCAAGCATGCAGAAAGAAATAGTATTCCTGTACATCAGTAATGAACTTACTGAGAAAGAAATTAGGAAAAACATACCATTCACAACATCACCAATAAAAATTAAATGCTCAGTAATGAACCTAACTAAGGAAGTAAAAGATCTCTGTAATGAAAACTATGGTAGTCTGAAAAGGAAGATCAAAGAAGGCATCAGAAAATGGAAAGATATCCACTGTTCCTGGGTAGGCAGAAGCAGAGTGAAAATGCCCGTACTTCCACAACCAATATACAGATTTAATGCCATCCCAATCAAAATACCAGAAGCATTCTTCACAGAGATAGAGAAAACAATCCTGAAATTCATGTGGAACCAGAAGAGATTTAGAATAGCAAAAACAATCCTGGGTAACAAAAGCAAAGCAGGAGGCATAATAATCCCAGAACTGCAGTTAAATTACAAAGCTACTACAGTAAAAACAGCATAGTACTGGCACAAAAAGGGACATGTAGATGAATGGAACAGAGGCAGGAGAAACAACACCAGGCACATTCAGCTATTTTATCTCTGACAAAGGGGCCAAAAACACGCTGGAGGAAAGGCAGCCTCTTTATTATTATTATTATTATTTTTTATTTAAAAAAAAATAAAAGTACAAAAACATATTAACAAGCAGACACCAATTAGCATAAAAAATAGTACAATCACAACTGATCTATAAACAAGGTGACATGGTCTCAACAGTGGTTATTGCTTTATCCATTGATATCTTCGAAGTGTAAATATATGAACCCATATACAGACATGCAAAATTGGTCAGACCATTAATCCTCTCAACAACAGAAAAACACAAAAACCAAACATCCAAAGAC
>PVLD010024798.1:7495-24914 GCA_004027595.1 Dinomys branickii
CTCCCTCATCTCCGTTGCCCTACCACTCAATCAGTCATCTTCCCTGTGATAATAACTGTACTCCTGGGTTTATCTATATCCTTGGACTCTCGCCTTGGGAAGAGATATAGCTGCCTCAGACTATACTATAACATACATGGGTGTATACAAACTGCCATGGTCGGAGGTGGAAAAGCACCTATGCTCACAGCGGACCGCCTAGCTCCACCCCATTGCCGTGCTATGGATGGGGGCAGGTCCAGTCCATGAGGTGCCCTCAGTGGGGCCCTCAGCAGAGCAGCCACGGGGCTCACAGCGGAGCAGCCATGGGGCCCACAGCAGAGCAGCTGAGGGGCCCATAGCGGAGCAGCCACGGGGCCCACTGTGGAGCAGCCGTGGGGTCCTCAGCGGAGCAGCCGTGAGGCCCACAGCGGAGCAGCCGTGGGGCAGGCTTGCTATTTTAAATAATTCACTCTTGTGGGAACTCACTGGGGTCCCATGAGAACTGCATTAGTCCTCTTGGAGGTCATGGCTGCCAGTGATCTAATGACCTTCCACTAGGCCCCACCTCTTAATATTGCCATATTTGGCTCAACCTTCTAACATATGAACCTTTGAGGGACAAACCACATCCAAACCATGGCACCCTTGGCCATTTCTCCTCACACTGTTAATTGTTTCCCAGGTCTGTCTGTCTTTCCATTGGAATTCTCTGTAATTCTGCATTCTTCCTTAATGGTTTGCTCATATGAGAAGACTTGTTAGGGAACATTGTCTCACAGCACCTGTGCTGAAAGCCTGGCCAAACTACCAAGTCAAGCTTTTTGCAATGTTACATTTTTGTCCTATTTGGCAGGGCACAGATGTGGCAAGTTTGGTTTCTACTTCAGTATCGACCTCTTGCAGGTAATCCCTTATGTAGGAATATGAAATATAATTATGTTAAACAGGAAAGTGTTTAAACAGGTAAAGGCTAATTATAGAAGGAAAAAGTATATCTCTATATTACAAAAATGGTGAGGATCAGATAAAATATTTTAATGTGTTGGTTAATTATGATGATCCTTCTCAACTTGGACCTCAAAGATTTGAGGACAGGTAGCATGATACAGTGGGAAGAGGAACTGGGATATCTGATTTTGTATTTATTAACTGAGAATCCTCAGATATTTTAGTATAGGAATAGATCATGGGCTTTGGAGTCAGACAGGTGTGAATTCTAATCCCAGCTCTGCCACTATTAGCTATGTGACCTCCATTTCCACCAATAAAATGAGAAAAAATAACATCTGAGTATGTAAAGCACAAAATACATTGCCATGCATAATAGTAAGAATTCATTAAATGTAATTTCCATTTCTTCTTGTCTAACTTACATAATTCATTTAGGTTATGCAGGCCCCTGTAGTTTACATATGGGAGAGAAAGAGAAAGAAAGAGGGAAGAGGGAGAGAGGGAAAGAGAAAGAAGGAGGGAGAGACAGAAAATGAAGAGTAGGAAGAAGCGGAGGGTGAGAGAGGAGGAGGAGAAAGAAAGGAAGAAGGAGGGGGAGGAAAGGAAAAGAAGAGAGGAGAGGAAAGAAGAGGAAAGCAGAGGACAGGGAAGAGAGACCTGACCTCCCATAAAGGCACTAACCCCATCACAAGGGCCCCCTGCATAACCTCATCTAAACCTAATTATATCCCCAAGTGCTTTCTCTGAATCCCATCACATTGAAGGTTATGGCTTTACCACGTAAATTTTCAGTGGAACACAGTTCATAGCAAATAGCAGTTCTGCTAAAACTTATCTAGGGAGGGGATGATTTACGGCAATATCTAATAACTATAACATACTAGAATCATAGGGCCAAAGGAGACTAAAAATGATGGTTAAATGTTTATTATGCGAAATATCATTACAGGCCCTCACATATACAATGTAATCCTTACAAGAATCCTGTGAGGTAGGTTATGTTAATAAATCCATGTTAAAGAAGAATGCATTGAGGTAAAATATCTCAGAGACTAACACAAGAAAGGCATATGTCTCATTTTTTAAAAATCCACTCTTCTAATTGACTCAGCATCCCCAGGCTGGCATTGCCATGACTGTATTAGAACAGAGCAATCTGGAACAAAGAGCCTCCTTGGTTGATGCAGCAGAGAAAGGGAGAAAGTAGAAGGTAGTAAATCACCAATTAACACTTTTAGACCCGAAAGCATTTGTTGCTTTTGCACAAGTTTTACCACAAATTTTACCCCGTAGTCTTCGTCCATGTCACGGAGAGCAGATAATAGAACAGCCTCTGAATTCACTGCATGAATGAGCTGGTGTGATTTTAAGAATTAGTGGAAGGGGTGGGAATGGGAGATACTGGGCTCATTTGTCCTGACAATCTCCTGTGACTCACTGAGGTGCTTACAAACAAACAAATAAGTAAATCTAAGTAAAACAGCATCTCTCCAGATCTTCAGTGTCTGAGCCATTGAAATCAGCAGGAAATGAAGAGGCACAACTGTTGCAAAAGACCTATCCAAGGTTCTTGCTTCCAGGCCTGTGGACTGTGCACCTATGCATTGTCTGACTGTAGAGGCTGCCCTTCAGGTCAGTTGTCACTGTAGATTTGTAATGAAATTAAGTTTGATTTTTTTTGGGGGGGGTACTCAAAGCAAAATGTCTTGAGCAATGAGTACATTTTTCAAATTTGTACATCTAGTTAGTGGCAGGATGAATGTACTATTCAGGGCTGTTAAAAATTCTAGTACTCATCATGGCCAAAGTTCATGGTGTGCTACTATGTTCCAGGGACAAGTAAGACTCGTATCTTTCTGGCACTTGTCCTACTCAGTATGAGATAGGTATGGCCCTCTGTACAGGTCAAGATACTCAGGCTTAAAAGGAGCCAGGTACACACCCGCGAGTGCTGACCAGGCAGGAATTTGCATGTAACTGGCCTGTCTCAGAGATGGAATTCTTAGCTGTTCTGCTCTACGGCTACAACCTTCCTTGCCAGCTGACAAACCTCTCACCACTCTGACCTGAGGCCCATTGCTTAAAATTTTCTACTCTGAATGGCAAATCTGTGGCCAGGACCCTGCGCCCCAGCCCAAGGCAAGACCTCTTACCTGCTTCTTGCCTGCCGGCTGCTGTGGGGCTGCAAGCGTGCCAGGAAACACTCAGCAATGGAAGGAGGAGGGAACAGGAGAAGGTACAGAGCATGTTGGCTGCTGGTTATTGAAAACAGGTCGATTGTCTCAAACCATAGAAACATACATGTTTAAATACCTATAAACTTCTCTGACAAATTTGGTAGTAGAGGATTTGCAATACTTGCTCCATTTGTACTGAATTAAATGCAACTTGTCTGGGAAACATGTGGTTGACTAACTGTAAGTTATGTTACGAGCAGTCCTCCCGTACTCATGTATTTATAAATTCTGGAAATAGGCAAAGGTAGTTAAGTCTGTGTACTCCAAGTGCTGCTATCTTGCAAAGAGTAAAAATAAGCTGCCTCCTTTCCTGTCCCCCTCCTACACATTTTGGGGTGGTAATTTTATTCATGGCTCTGTGTGATCTATGGGAACCCTGTAAGCACAGAAGGGAGGTTATCACTGAATCCAGGGGAGCTGCAATGTCATAGGTCAGAGGAGTGGCTTGATGCCAGGCCACAGTGACACCTGGGCAACTAACAGCAAGTTGTGAAGATGAATGGAAAACCACCAGCAAAGACCCAAGGGTCAAGGAGGAAGCGGCCAGCTTAGGGCGGATGGTTACTCTCGCTGTAAACAGAGGGGAGTTGATGAGAAGGAAGGATGAGCTTTGGAACCACTACGCTGTGTTCACTGTAAGGCAGTTTTTCCATTTGGGGGTTAATTGTTATGGTGTGAATCCAGAGGCTAATTAGGAATGAGCTTATATTTAGAAACAATTACCCAACTAATTGATCTAGTGCACGTATAACTCCGAAGACCAGGCAGTGAGAAACAATGATGAGTTTCAAAGTTTTCCCAGGTCTAGGGTGTTTCAAACAAAGCACACAGGATGTAAGGGTTAGAAAAGACCTTAGGGGTTGTTTATGCCACGAGCTTGTTTTGCAAATAAGGCTCAAGACAGTGATGAAACGTAGCCCAGAACCACACAGGGCAGTGCGCAGCCAGTGTTAGAATGTGGCTTTTTTCCTTTTGCCCTTTCACTAACAGGATTCAGACAACTGGAAAGAGTGGCACTTATGGGAAGCTGAAGCCAGCCTGGCCATGGAGGTTCTGAAGAGTAAGGGTGAGGTTTATGTTGATGTACTCCCCACCCTTCCATTTGATTCCAGGTTCTTTGAAAGATGCAAATAAGAAGGTGTTCCAAGCCTCTCTCACATGTCTAGCTTCTCATTTATTTCAACAAAGCCATTCGAGCTATGAACCTTCCATAAGCTTCGAACTAAGCGAGGTGCAAGGGACACAAATATAGAGAGGACATAGCCCTACTCTCAAGAGACAGGGTTAACCGGAAATTCTAGGATATCTGGCTGCTACGATCTGCAGTGCGGAGGAACAAATGACCTAGACTGTTTTCAGGGGAGCACATCATTCTGGGCACAGATGCTCTGTGACTCAGGATCTTTAGCAAAACCCTTCATAGGGAAATAAAGAGTATCCACCTTCAGGAGTTAGAAATATTTTAAATATAGAAAAAAAAGCCCTTATCTTTTCAAACTATATTAGTAGTGTCTTCCTCCACTGTGTATATTTGATTCCAGTTTGTGTGAACAGAGACCCACCAGCCTCAAAGCTGTGATAGTTTCTTTCAAGTCCCTTGGACAAGCTATTCGTTATTGAAAGGAAGATATTTAAGAGAGTTCTTTGTTTCTGTCTATGGAAACTAAGTAGTTGTAAAGGGACTTTCCTCTTAGGAATCAAACCTTACATGGCAACTGCATACATATTAAAAGTGGTGTCAACATTATGTGTCTGCTGGGAGAAGGAGTAAGAGAAGTGTAGAGAATATCTCAGAGGGGTGTATCGCAGAGCGGAAGGTGAGAGGTGATCAGCTTTACAAAAAGCTGGTCAGCCAGCATGATAAACACTGCACACCAAAAAGGAGCCCTCAATTACTTGTTCCTGTGTTTACTCAGTACACATTCAGTGAACAAATATCTGTTGGATGGTCCAATGTGCCAGGCCCTTTGCTAGATTCTGAGTACAGAGCAGGAAATAATACCGAGGAAGGATTGATTTCATGAAATATACAGTCTAGTAGGGAGATCAATGTCAAGCATGCCTTTGGATCAATCAACCTCAGCTAAGTAATGCTGCAGTAGAAAATAACTCCCAAATCCTAGAGACTTACCACAGAGCAGGTTTACTTCTTGATTGTGTTAGCTGTAATGCAGGTCTGCGTCTGCGCTCTCCAGTTTCACTCAAGGCTGAGGAGAGCCCGGTCGGCATAGGAGAAGAGCAATGGCCAAGCCATACCAAGGCCCTCACAGATCTTCCTCAGAACACTTTTTCCTGCCTGAGGTAAGTCACATAACCAAACCGGATGTCAGGCTTAACATTCTCCTTCCCACACTCACAGAAGGGCATGGTACAAAATGACTATACTCCTGTTAAGTTATAAGAAAAGGTACTGGAGAAACAACAGAGGACTACGACTGAGAATAACGAGGGACACTGACTTAGGCTGCTGTTGGTGCTGTTTGGCAGCTCTGGAAGGTTTTCCTGAGGAAATCACATCTCAGCTCAAACCTGAAGGAGAGTGAGACATTTTCCAGAGCAAACACTGGGGCAGAACAGACAGTGGAGCAGCGGGCACAAGAGCACATCAGGCAGAGAAAAGTGTGACATGGTGGGGGTGTTGCAGAGGAACAGCCCCGTGTAGTGATCCAAGCGGAGTGCCTGGAAATCCTGGATTCAGATTGCAGATCCAGCCCTCACTAGCCAGATGCCTCTGGCCCCTCTGAGCCTCAGTTTCCTCCTGTGTGAAGCAGGGATATCTGTTCTGACCTCAGAGGACTGGAGTGAGGATTAAGTGTGCGTGGCTCATGAGGGTTGGTCTTATTAATAGAAAGAAGCCACGAGGTAGTGAAAGAGTTGAAGTTGGAAGATGGTCACAGCATCTCTGGCTTTGAAAGGCTCAGCAAAGACTTGCTATTTCAATCTGGAACACAGTCAATCTTCGTATTTTTAAAAGGAGTGTGACAGTTTGGTTTCTATTTTATACATGTCTTTGGTCATATTCCAGGGGTTAAGATGTTCTCCATTTAAACAATTATCCACTGTGGAGACAAAAGGACTCCTGGGGAGATCCTGAGAAAGAGAAGTAGGGAGGAGGAGTGGCGAAGGAGGAAGAGAGGAGATAGAGAGGAGAGAAGAGCACTGTTCTCTCCCCAGTTTGGCCAATATTAGGAAGAGGGCGCTTGTATGAATGGGGAGAGGCAGGGAGGGGCTGCGCTCATTGCAGTCTCAGCAGCAAAGCAGCACACATAGAAGATGGCAGGTGACTGAGTGGGCTGAGCTGTGTCCTGGCTCAGGGAAGGGTCCCCTGACCTCCCCAGCACAGCCAGGCTTGCCACAGCTCTGAGGACACCAATATGAAAATGGCTTTTACACCAAAGAGATTCTCATGGAAAATGGCTCAGTTGCTTGATCGCTAATAAACTAGCACATTCTTATGGCATTCACCTCCCGTCCCCTTTGCTTCCTCTCATCTGGGCAATGAGGGAGATGTGGGGACTCTGGGTGAAGGGTTGGACAGGGCTCCAGGTAGCCTCACGGTGTGAGGCTTTTGGGGAGATGGTACCGCTTCATCAGCTGGATGACAAAGCACCGTTAATGGCACCAATAAAGAAGTGTGAATGTAATTTTCTCCTCCTTGTTATTTCCTCAGTATTTGGCATATTATTTAACAGATCAACTGGCCAGTCATGATCCCTTCTGAAGCCAAGTGTTTCTTTTTATGCTGGAAGATTTCTAAAATGCAGTGCAGTTTAGACTTAAACCTTCAATCAGAAATAGGCCACATACTTCTGGAGCACATGAGAAATGCCAAAAGAAAGGGATGGAGTTCATTCCAAGCTGTGAAAGGTTTGGGGAAGGCTGCTGACCACCTTTGATGCACTGGGTGCCTCAAACACAAGAGCACGGCTGACGATGCAGAACTTCACTTATGTCACATTAAAATGTACAAATATGCTAAATGGGAGGAGCTGTAGTTGAGAATATATGTGATCAGAATAAAAGCAATAGTTTGAAGCTTTGGAAATACCAGATCTGGCTCTGATAATGCTGACCCTTAATTGAGGGCTTCCTTTGAACCAGGCTCAGTTTAGACATTTTGCCGTATGAACCCACTCCTCACACCAAGCCTCTGAGGTGGTGGCAATAATGGTGGTGGAAGGTGCGGAAGCGGAGACATAGCTGCCGGGTGGCCAAGATGGAGTCGTACAGCTTATAAGCTTGGGCGGCAGCATCTCATTCATTCATTCATAACCTTCCCACACACGGCTTGGCTTCACGGCGGAGACAAAAGCCAGTAACTTGGACCCAGACACTCGGATGTGACTACACTCCTAAACAAAATGGGGTGGGAAAGACACAAACATAAAATCTTAGGTGAGCGTGGAAATTCTCAGGAAGAAAGAACAAAACACTCTCTCTTGAGTAGCTCTGGGTGCTAATGGTGCAGATGACTGTTTCAGGTTATATTTTTCTGCCATGGTCATATCTCCTTATCCTCATGAGAAGTATTTTTGTTTTGTTTTTAGACAGACCTAACTTTTTTGTTCTTCTTCATTTACTAAGCCATAAATAACTGGAGGGTTGTTGATTAAGTTTCGACAGAAAAAGAACAACTTGAAAAGATATGCTGATGCATGGTTTCCATGAGCGCTCATTTTTAAACAACCAAGATGGAGGTTACAACTCCCAGGGCGGGGTATTACCGCTTTGAAGTTTTAGGGCTGCCTGTTCATTAATTTCTTAGAGAGAAGAGGAGAGCAGATATTCAAACATTAGTTCTCAAAGCTTGAGGATATTTTGTCCTTTGCTGTTCTCTACTTTCTGTGTTCAACACTTTGGCTCCAGTTTTGCCTAGTACAATGTCTTTTTTTTTTTTTTAAAGTTCAAGATACATAGAGCTAACTTAAGCATAAATGTAATGGAAAGAAATTTATTGTTGTGACAACTTTCTGTGTAATATTAAAAGTAATGATGCATGATAATCAAATACCCCTCAAAACAAATCCACCCAGAAAAAAACTTTACAAAAATGTGAGGGAAAGCAATGTAAAACTGGGTTTTGTAAAAACACACTGTTACCCAGGTTTCCAAGAATAATTTAATTCAGAGAGCTGTTGGGTCTCTTTTGTTCTGTTTATCTTTGAGATCATCCCCCTCCTCCCCACCTGTGATCGACTCGCGAAGGACCAGCACAATTAGCCAGCTTAATTTGACAGTTATTTTAAAAACTGGCTCTTAAATTATGAGGCAGTTCTGAGTAGGCATGTGGTTACTTCACAAGGGAATTTTCCCCAAGTGTTTACTTGTCTGTGTAAATGCCTGCTGTGACGCTGGTTGTGGCAGTGTTGAGCTGGGCCGGATGATAAGTCAGATTTGTTTTGTGTGAAGAAAATTCCTGCTAGATTTGGATCATCCTAAGCCAATCTATGAGTTAAATGCACAAATTATCACTTAATTGTTCTAGTATGAATACAACTGGCAAATACACTCCCATGTTTCCAATTAGGAAGCCAGGTCAGTAGATGGTGTCAAATATTACATGGAGTACATGAAACATGTTATTCTAAAATTTCCACCTCTAATTCAGAAAATCACCCATAAACACAAATACTGAGTTCCTGTAATATAGCCCACACAGTGAGAGATACTGTGTATTCAAGGATAAGCATTAAATTTCCTTCAAGGATCTAAAAGTCTGTGTGTTATATGTATAAGGGAGAGGTGCTGAGAAGAAAAGAGTTAATACTCTATAGTCATCTCCCTCATGCCAGATTCCCTGCCAGCAGCTTTAAACAGAATCTCATTCACTCCTCCCCAAAATGCTGCCAGATAGATTTTGCTTCCACAAATTATACACACTCAGACAGGTTAAATGACTTGCTCAAGAACACACAGCCAGAGCCAGGATGTGAACCCAGCACTGCCTGGCTCTCAGCCCCATAGCACTTAGCTATTTTAGAATCTCTCTTGACACGAAGTCGTGTTTTTCTCTTATAATCTCAAAACTTTGCAAGCTTACAATGTCATTTGTTTCTCTTATGTGTAAAGGTGGGAATTATAATTTTGATGAAGCTGGGCCCTGGAAAGGCTGCGCAAGGTCTTTCAGGCCTCGTACTGGTCAGGAGCAGAGCTGAAAAGGAGTGGAAAACACCATGACTCTCCTTACCAAGTTCTCCTCAGCAGGCAGATCTGGATATTATGCTGAGGTGAGCATGGATTGTGCTCCCAGAAAGCAAAGATAAAAACACACAATCTTGAATTGAGAAATACCCATAGGGAGTCAGAGTTAACAGCACTCTTGTTAGCTAAAAGCCACGTTTGTAAGTGATATACTGAGCTGCAGTGGCATTTCTAGTGTGCATTACACATTTATTCAGCTGAAAAGGAGGTGAGGCGGTGGGTGATTAGGGGTCAGGAAAAAGGATTAAGAGTCAGAAAGCGCTGGGCTGAATGCTTCATGCCCCTGTGTAAATGACTTGACTTTCTTGTCCCTGTGTGTGACCTTGAACCAGTCCCTTATCTTCCTTATTCATCTCAGTTCAGAAATGTGTTTGCCGCAGTGTGTGTGTGTGTGTGTGTGTGTGTGTGCGTCAGTGTGTGTGTGTGCATGTGTGTGTGTGTGTGTGTGCAGGTGCGTGTGGTGTGCATCACTGTGTGGGGGAGATGTCACCATACATCAAATGCTGCGGCTGAAGTGAGCTCCTTGGGGAAAATGTATCGCAGTCTCCTTGCCCCCACCGGAAAGCTTTTCTCGCAGTGTGGTGAAAGGTGCCACTTTTTAATAACATCATTGGAATATCAGCTTCTTGCAAGATACAGTGGGACAAACTGCAGCGTGCCATCCTGTGACATGATAAAAGAAGAGACTCCTGTGTGAGCTCCTGGGCAAAGCCCCTTCAGAAAAGCAGGCCTGATCCTTTCGGGGTCAGGTGAGCAGAGTGCGGGCAAACTGGGGAAGGAGCACAGCCGGCAAGGTGGCTGCGTCGCAGACCACGCGCAGCCCTCCTGGAGGATGAAACGCCTTCACTCTCCATACCTTGGGGTGCGTTTTTGCTCTTTCTCTTTGAATTATCCCAGTGGTCATCAGAAAGGTGGGGGAGCGCGCCTACAAGCCGCTCCAGCCAGCCGGCTCCTTTCCTAGCTCAAAGCGCTGCCACTGCAATTCAAACAGAGAGCAGCCCAAAACAGAGGAGGGCAGGGGCTTTGTTTACTCTCCCTCCTTCCCTTTGGGCAGCAGCAGCGTCTGACATCTGGGCTGCCAGGTCTGTATCTTTACCCAGGCTACTGTAACAGTTAGCGGCCTGTATGTCACGTAGTCACGGAGGCCTGGACAGCAGGGACCAGAGCTGAGAGGGAGAACGGAGGGCAGCAGAGTCTCTGGGTCACCTGCCCTGATGGCCCCCAAGGAAAAGCTCACGTTTTTGCAGGGAGCATGACATGGGAGGGAAAAGGTATGGAACCCGACGCAGAAGGCCAGCTTTTCAAGCGCTGGCCTGGAAGGGAAGGGCTGAGGGACGCTGCTGCTGTTGAATTACACTGGACCTCCGGGGTCGGTTTGTTCAAGTGACAAGAAGCTGAGTTGCTCTTCCTTCCCCTCATTGGTGACTGGCTTCCCCAAGGAGGCAGACTGGATGCAAGAACATGACTTTCTTTCTTTTTTTTTTTTTTTTGCGGTACTGGGGATCGAACTCAGGACCCTGCGCTTGTTAGGCAAGCGCTTATTCCACTGAGCTATATCCCCAGCTCCATGACTTTCTTAATTGAAAGGGACACTTTGAAAACCAGGTGCTCTTGCTTCCTATAACCCTGGAACCTCAGCTCTTCAACTTCGTTCTGGCTCAGCCAGTATGAAAACTTGGACGATCCCTTTGCATTCTCTGAGGCTGTTTCTTGGTGCACTTGTCCCGTCTAGGTGTGGATCATTTGAAATGATGGAAATGCCAGTGCCTGACAAACTCTAAAACAATGTGCAAAGGTGAGGGAGGGACACATTTTTGATATGTGCAGAGTTGGAATGGAGTAGTGAATCTTATAAACCAGTTACTGTTCTTTCCCTTGGCTGAGGCCTGGGAGGAATTTCCTGCCCTGTGCTGCTGTTGCTGGGGTCTGTTGTGCAGATTGCAGCATTTCCCAGAGCTTCTAGTTTGCCATCTATGGGATGGTAAGTGCCTTGAAATCACAGGCAATCCAGCTTGCAAGGGACTTCAGAGGTCATCCAGAACAAGTCCTCTTTGAAGCTTTCCTTTTCTGTACAGCAAACCAGGAAACATGTATATCTTTTCTCCCCACAGACTTGGGTATGGTGTTGGCAACATGCCAGTCATTCAGTAACTTTTCAGTGGATGAATGATTCAGAGAATGAATGAGTGAATGAAACAGGGTAAATGCTAGCCAGGCAATGCTAGCCAAAAATTCTTTACACATACCCAGAACATGGACTATGAGGAAGACAGCTGTGCCAATAAATGATACTATTAGCAAGGATAATAATGATGTTGATTATCTCCAACAATGACTGCAGATCCAATCTTAGGAACTATGCTATGAGGATCCATAAGATCTCACTTAATAGCAGATCCTGGTAAGATGAGCACTATGATTACCCTTCATATCTGAGGAAATTGAGGCACAAGGACTGTAAGTAGTAACTACATGATCACCCAGCTGTTAAGATGGGTGATAAAAACAAGATTAAATTCTAAAGCTGGCTCCAGCGCCCTTCCTAGGGGCTTTCTTGCCTTAAAATATTATGGGAGTATAATGTTCTTTCAGGAAATTAAAATTCTGTTCCCCTTTTGGTTCCTGGTTCCCTTGGGTAACTCTACCCTGTGGTTTGTATCTTGGGGATCCCAGGGGACTGAGAGGGGAGGATCCCACTTGACTAACCTCCAACTCAGTTCTTCAGAATCAGACGGACTGATCCTGGCCAGGTAGTCAATTATAAATTTCACAGAAACATCCAAATCAGTGCGGCTTTGTGCTGACATGGAAGTGTGATCATTAAGGAAAAAGGCTACAGAGGTCAGGCAGGAATGGAAATTGGGACTTGAAGGAATGCATTCTCTCCAGGGACACCTGTTCAGAGGTCTCTCTTAATCCTCTCTGTGAAGTAGCCCACTACTCCTTACTCCGTTTTAACTCCGCTTTGTTCTTCTGCATAGTACTTATCACCTCAGGAGAGGAGACACACTCTTTGGTTTGTACACTCCATTGTTTCCTTTGAGAAGATGGCCTCTTCGACAGCTGTGCCTCATGGTTGTTCATCACTACATCTACAAAATCTAGCACAGAGTTTAACCTTTAGATGACCCTCTGTAAATGCTTGTTGAGTGACTGCTTAATTGGAGGCCATGTAAAACCACTTATAAAAGTGGTCATGTTCTTTATGGAACAGATTGTGAGATAGTGAAAATGATGTTCCCCTGGGTTCTTCATTTCCTGCATACCTGGTGGCGAGGGTTTCTTTTTGAGCCACCTTTGAAACCAACTTCTCTCTCAGTTTCCTCACACTATGGTTTGTCTCAACATGTGCAGTGCCTGGTGACACCCACACTTGACATTTAGATTATTTCTTGCAAATAGTTTTGAGTGACATCACACACCACGGGGTGACATGACTTTCCCCAGCCTGGCTGGAATGTGGGAGATGCGCTGGAGCACATGCGCCTCTCCTCATGACAGGTTCCCCACAGTTTGTAATGAGCCACCACATGTCCGGGAACAGGCCAGACAAAGGTTAACTTTCCGCACATGCCCACGGGGCCAGCCGAAGACAGCGCCAGTGTTCACACATGCCTTACTAGGAGACACTGCTTCAGGTTAAGGGTTACCCTCACTTTGCCTGAAGAGCTGGAAACAAGGGTTTTACTGTCCGTGATGACATCCACCCCCAGAAACAAGTCAGTGATGTTAACCGGAAGGCTCGTTAATGAGATACAAATATGTATATATTAACTTAGCTCCTCTGCTATTAACTGTCTTATATACTTGGACCTAATTATAGTCAGTAAAACAACTTGAAAACCTTATAGAGCTAAATAGTCAGATAGTCAATTAAATAGATTAAGACACAATGGAAAATATAATGTATTTTTTTTCCCCAAATTGAACTAGTCCCAGTTTCTTACATTCTGGTCCCTACAGACAACACCTCTTCCAAGACCCAGCAAATAACTCCTCTCCTTCTGCTGATCTCTTGGCAGACAGCAGAGAATCATTTTCTCTAACATAAAACACAGAGACCAGACATTTAAAGTAATATTTTCTACACTTCTCCCAACTTCTTCCCTTTTCTTATGGAGGAGAAGGTAGAGTGTTGTCTTTTTAAGAAAAAAAATCGTGAGGTTGTAGCACTTTCAGAAACTGATAGAAACTTTTGGATTACACTTTTTCATCACGCCCACATTCTGGCCTTTGAAATGTTTAAGCAGGCAGATCACTACAAAAGAAAATGGCTCAGTCCTAGCCTGGATCAAAACTTCTATCTTAAAAAATAGGCTATTTTGTCTGAAATACACTGCTCAGTTTATAAGCACTTTCAACGTGCTTGGTACCAAGCTCCGTGCTGCGGAGTCACAGAGGAAAGTCTGAAGCACTGCCCTTGCTACAGCATCGTCAAGTGATTATGAGTCTCCCTTCCAGGGCTAAACTGCGTGGGACTAACAATGCCATTAGTTAAGAGGCCGTGGCACTGCAGAACTGTGACCCAGAACAAGCTTAAAATAATAAGGACACTTAAAAAATAAAGAAATCCTTGCAAATTGTAGTTCACAGTTTCCTGGTGCTTAGTTAAAAACACCCATAAGCAAAAATCCTTAAAGCCTCAGTGTGGTTGTGCGGGTTTCAGCTTCCCCATCAGCTCAGATATCCAGGGATCCCACAGAGAGGTGCGGGAGGAGCAGCCACAGAAATAAACAGAAGCCTCTGCTATCACATGGCAAGTAAGTGTCGCATCTCTTGAGCATCCCAGGTATCTGGGGCAGCCCCCTGACAGTGGATGAAACGGTATCACATCCAGCCAGAAAACATCCCCGCAGAAACAGTGAGATGACACATAAAACCACAAGCCTGGTTTATAATATGGAGCAACAATACAGGAGCACTTGATACTTCTGCAGCTACTCTAGAGAAAGAAAGAGAGTAAAATGTGTGAGAAATCTACAGTTAAATTACTCACTATTAGCCCCTACAGTGTGCTTCCAACCAATTTGAAAAAAAAAAAAAATATATATATATATATATATATATATACTCACACACATATACATGCAGGGATATAGAATGTCACAGTTAAATTTTTTACTAGTATAATGAGGAAAGAGACCCGCAGAAGAAGCTCCCTGGGCTAATTTTCTAGCCAGCAGCCACTGCAATGTTCCCACCAGGAGTGTGACAAGGAGTGAGAGCAAAGTATAATAAATAATGACTGGCTCTGCTGGTCAGGAAAAATTATCACTATGCTTGAGGGATCTAAGCCTATGCTCAACGAGGAACAAACTAGGGGTGGGGATTGAGGAGAGAGAGAAATGGAAAACCCAGGATGGTTTGAACACATCCCTGGGACTTATTTATGTAAATTAAAAGAAGATTTAAGAAACAACCAGTATCACCAAAGATTACACACTGCTAAACCTAAAAGTGGCTAAGAAGCCTAGCTGCCCTAACTTTAAATTTCTTTTTAACTTGTGGCTTTCTATAGCTCTGGAGAAGAAAGTCAGTATAGCATATTTCTTTTGTGACTTAGCACAGCAAAAGGTGCAGAATACTCACTGTATGCTCACTTACAGAATCTGTTCTGCATAGTGGAAAAACAGGCCATAGAAAATTTAACAGAGGCAAAACATCACCCAATTCACAAAATTCAGTTTTGGCAGTGTTTCAGGGCTAAATTTACTTTGACGTGTCAGAAGCAAGTAAGCCAGCATGAGACCAAGGTGGGCCTAATGCTTATAGGGTAAAGGGAACGGCTAGGCCTTACTCATTTCTTATGGGTTTCCCAGAAAATCAAGGAAGCAAAATATATGGGTTGAAGATTTTTTTCACCTAATTGATGGTCTGTCCCAGTGTATGACCATGTATCTGGCATATTGAAAGACTCAGATAGACTGGCTATATATTCCTCAATAACAGGAGGGTAACAGGTTTACCTGTTGCCAAAAACAGCCAAAAAACTACAAACAAACAAACAGTAAAACAAAACATGACAAGATATTGGTCATCAGCAGTGAAGGACAGTTTGACCCCTGGGAGTTAGGAAGCATATGATTTGAGCCCTATGATTGATCCAGATTATGGTCTCAAGAGGCCTCATTGGCCAGAGTGCAGGGACAGCAGAAGAATGCTAGGTGAAGCCTCATAATCTTCCTGCAATAAAGATGTAAGGTTGGGAGTCCAGGGAAGTCAAGGCAGCTTTTGCCTGAAAACCAGTGTCAGAAAGAAGAGTTTCATAAACAGAAATCCCAGGAGACCTTTCCAAGGTCTCTCTTAGGTGTTCAGCTGGGTAATGCTCAAAGCATTCAGATCATGAAATTACCCAAGACTTGAGAAAGGGCCACCAAAAAAGTCTATCAAGAAAAATGTCAGGGTATAAGGGCAGGAAAAGTGGCTGTTGGTAAGAGCCAGAATGGAAAATCTCATAATTAAGGTTGTCAGATAGAACAATCAGAAAGATTTTGCTACAAAGTGGGGAAAAATTAACTCTAGTCTGGTGCTGCCTAACAAAGCTGAAAAACAAGATTTGGAAGGGTCAAACTGCCTCCAAGTAACTTCATTTTTAAAAAGCTCAAGATTAGAGAATACAGAACTGTTCAATACCTAACACGTTAGAATTCATGAAGCATAGCATTCAAGTAAAAATAATTAGGCATGCTAAAAGCAGAAAAATCAGGTACAAAATAAGAAGAAAAAGCAGTAAAGTCAAACTGGCCCTGAAATGACACAGATGAAAAAAATGAAAAGACCATTAGAGTGATTATTATTCCTTAAGCTAGAAGAATAACTGGGTATAACAATTACAGAGGTGTAACACAGAAAAAAAGACATCAGATTTCCAGAGATTAAAAGGATCGTGTCTGAGATGAAATGTATACCAGATGGCATAAGAATGGATCAAATGTTGCAGAAGATTATGGAACTTGAATGTACAGCAATAGAAACTACCCACAGTGAAACAGAAAGAGAAACCAGACTAAAAATACCCAAAAAATAGAGCATAAGGAAACACAGTTACAATTTCAAAGGTGTAATATCAATCTTAACTTTGACAGTAGCTAAAGAAGAGGAGAGAGGGCAAGGACAGACAAATAATTGGAAACACAGACAAAAATTCCTTCCATTTTGATTAAAAGTATAAATCAACAGTTCCAAGTTCAATGAGCTTTGAGGAAAAGAAACACGAAGAGATAACTTGAGGGTGCTTCATGGTCAACTTGCTTAAAACTGATAATGAAGAGAAAGTTGTAAATGCACGCAGAGAAAAGGCATGTATACAGGAACAGAGACAACAAGGGCAGTCTTCTCATCCCAAACGGTTCAAAGTAAAAGGCAGCACTTCCGGGAAGATGGCGACTGGGTAGGCAGCAGAGAGAGAACCTCCCAGAGGATTACCACCCAAACAATGAAATATAGCAATATGAAGACAAAAATGAGGACTTCCGGGAAGAAGACGACCAGCCGAGAGAGCGAGTGTGGATGCAAGAATGGCTTCAGCTCCTGAACCCGACAGAGAACGCGCTACTGGGACAAACTGTGCCAAACCGGGCAGCGCTCCGGGATCCCGCTCAGAACCCCACCCCCGCAGCCAACGCTGCATGAACTGGAGCAACAGCGACCGGCCAGTGGGATTTCTGAGTCGGGGAAAAGCTCCATCCAGGGAAAAACACCTGAACGGCACTCCTCTCTGCACGATCACAGGGTGAGTTAAGTGCGCGCTCTAACTGGTTTTTCCTGAATCGGGAAGAAGCTCAGCCCAGCGAGAGACATCAAAGCAGCTTTAAGGACTGCGGGATCTCCCGGGTGGGAAGACCTAGTTAGGCGCCCCACCTGGTTTTGTGAGGGAGGAAGGAGCTCCACCCAGGGAGGAACACCTGAGTGGCCTATCTGCAAGAATCCTGGGGTGGTGAGCTGTTTATTCGCCCCGGCCAGGTCTTGGGGTAGGGAGTAGAAGCGGAAATTTCAGCAGACAGCTTAAGAGACATTCTCCCAAAGAGAAGGAATCATTGGAGCAGCCT
>PVLD010024799.1:0-24812 GCA_004027595.1 Dinomys branickii
AATTCAAAGACCCAATCCAGAAATGGGCATCTGAGATGAATACACAATTCTCAGACAAAGAAATACAAATGGCAAATAAATATATGAGAAAATGTTCCACATCCTTAGTCATTCGAGAAATGCAAATGAAAACAACATGGAGATTTCATCTCACCCCAGTAAGACTGGCCAGTATGAAAAAGTCATCCAATAACAGATGTTGGCGAGGCTGTGGAGAAGTAGGGACTCTATTACACTGCTGGTGGGAATGCAGACTGGTGCAACCATTGTGGAGAGCCGTTTGGAGATTTCTCGGCAAACTAGGTCTAGAGGTTCCATTTAAACCAGCTATTCCTCTTCTGGGTATTTTCCCAGAAGATCTGAAAACAGCATATTACTCTGATATATGTGCACCCATGTGTATAGCAGCACAATTTATAATAGCTAAAATGTGGAAGCAACCCAAGTGCCCATCCACAGACGACTGGATTAAAAAATTGTGGCATTTCTATATAATGGAATATTATTCAGCTATAAAGAAAGACAGTTTGGGGGACTTTGTAGGCAAGTGTTCAAAACTGGAGTCCATACTCATAAGTGAAATAAATCAGCGATACATGTGCGGGCCACATATTGTATCACTGGTGTAAGAGCCCGAGCGTGGGAATATAAACTAAGGGTCATGAAGGAAATCTGTTCTAAAACAAAGAACAGATGGGACAAGGGAAAGGAGAAAAGAAAGAGACAAAAATGTATGTATGTATATACGAATATACATATATGCAGGAGGGCTAACATGGTTCTATTATTGTATTATATTACTTAATGCTAAGGAATAATCGATGACGGGTTATTTGATCAATCTTGTATGTCTGTATGTGTTATCCTGAACACACACTTCGAAGATATCAATATGCAAAGCAGCAACTATTGGCGGTTTTTTTGTTGTTGTTGTTGTTGTTTGCCTGTTTTATTTTTTGTCTTTGGATTTTTGGTTTTTGTGTTTTTTCTGTTGTTGAGAAGATTAATTGTCTGACTAAATTTGCATGTCTGTATATGGGTTCATATATTTACACTTCGAAGATATCAATGGGTAAAGCAATAACAACTGTTGAGACCATGTCACCTTGTCTGTAGATTAGTTGTGACTGTACTATTTTTTATGCTAATTTGTGTCTGTTTGTTAGTATGTTTTTGTACTTTTATTTTTTTAAATAAAAAAAAGAAAAATTTTATCAGGTGTTAGTGATCATTGCACAGATATTTTACAGTATAGACACTAAAACACTTGAATTCTACCAATGCCTCTGCTGAGTATCTATTTTTACTTTCATAATAATCAACTTAATCATTATGAAATGTTACAGGAAGGTCCACATACTTCAGGATTATGTCCCAGTAAGATAATTCATTCTTCATTCTGATATGGTTTCTAGAGTTATGAGACTGCCTATATATCAATAGGGATTTCTTATTTCATATTGTATTTATCTGAAACCAGTGGTATAAATTGCAGGTTGGGAAATATTTTACAAAGAAGACAACTTAAGACTTTTGGTAAAAAGGCACTTAGGAGATTCTCTTGACTATTTTAATGTAGGTAGGTGTGAGGAGTTAAACTCAGAGAAACATATTGATGTCACCTCTAAAGTTTGACACCCAGGTGACTCAACAATAAGAAATTTAAGACACATTATTTCCAGAAGTATTTTTTCCAGGAACATATAATTCTGAAACTAGACTGTAGACAGTCAGTGGAGTGAGATAGAAATGAATAAAATCATTCAGAAAAATATAATTGTGAATTTTTGGGAACATTATGGCATTATTTTTAGTAATATATTTCTTAATGGCATATAATGAGACAATTTTTCTTTTTTCCCTGTCTTATTTTACAAGGCTATCGTTGTTCTAAATATAAATTGTACTTTGAAGATCATGATTAAATAGGTACTAAACTAGAACTGTCTAATAATATTTAAAATTCTACAGTGATTACCATACTACTTAAAAAGAAAATCTGATTTTATTATTTTACTTTAAAGAGAAAAAATGCTAAAAGTGATATAGAATTTTAAAACAAGATGATAGGACATTAATAATGGTTATTATATTGCACATTGTTATCTTCAAAGTAGTTGCTCAGATTATCAGGTACAGGCATGTAAAATTGATCAAACAATACAAGTACTAATGAGTCCTTTCAACGGACTAATAGAAATTAATGGTACAATTATCTTAGCTATCTTGTGTAAAATCTTATTTTAAACTGGTGTGAAAAACATTATGTAAAGAGGAACTTCCTCCAGCTAAATGGGAGTGACGTGGACCTGACTTACTCTTCCATATGAAACAACAAAAACTGGACCAAGTATATGAAACAACAGTTTGGAAGGTACTTTACAGCATCAGGCAGTGATGGTGAAGGATAATGTAAGAAAGTATTACAGTTGCCTTCAGAGAAGTTTTAAGTTGTGGTACAGACAGGAGAATCCCGGTAAGAGCCCACAGATTCACTGAATTGAATAGAAGGAGCGGAGTGTGTGGAGAGAACAAAGTAGCCTGAGGGTGGCAGGATAGAGCACTGAAAAGGATGGAGCTGTGCCGAGTGAGAACGCCAGGGTTCCCCACTGAGCACCAGTCAGAGCGTTTGTGTAAGAAAATGACTTGAGAATGGGGAAGGAATTAACTGAAGAAAGGAAGAGTGTTCTACAGGTCCAGAAATAATAATATACCTCAAGAATTATAGGGTTTTACGTAGTACAAAGAAGAGTCTAACCTCATTAGGGGATGACAGTTTTAAACTGACTACTGTTCCCAAAGCCCCTAATAAAATTTAAAGCAGAACATGAAATGACCCAAATATTTCCAAGTAACTTAATCCTACCCTAGAAAAATCTTCAAGAAGATTTATAAGAATATGAAAATACCCAGCAACCGATAAGGTAAAATTCACAGTGCATGACATTCAGTCAAGTTACCAGTCATAGGAAGGAAAAAGATAAGATTGAATCCCCATTTAAAATAGGACTAAAAGGAGCTATATAGTTAGAAATGATTTAGCAAAAGAAATGCAAACATTTTTTTCTGAAAATGGCAAAACATTGTTCAAAGAAATTAAAGACCCAAGTAAATTGAAAAATATCCATGTTCACAGGTAAAAAGACTTAATATCATTCACATGGAAATAATTACCAAAATAATCTACAGATTTCATGCAATTGTTATCCAGAATCACACCTAGCTTTTTTTTGCAGAATTTTGCAGCTAGACCTTAAAACTTCATGGGAAATTCAAGAGTTCAAGACTAGCCAAAACAATCCGGAAAAGGAAGAACAAAATTAGAGGATTCACACTTCCAGCTTTACTTCCTACAAAACTACAATAGTCAAGATGGTGCATTGTTACAAAAATATAGGCACATAGATCAATTAAATCAAATTGAGTGTCTAGAAATAAAACTTTACATTAACAGTCAATTGATTTTGACCAAAGTGAGGAATATTTTTTTCAATAAATGGTGCTTGGAGAATTGGATATCCCTGTGCAAAAGACAGAAGGACATCCTCTTTACTCCATAGCAAAAATTAAACTGAGCATAGAGTAAATAAAGCACTGAAATTATATAGAAATAAATCACCATGATATTGGGTTAAGCAAAGACTTCTTAGACATGACAACAAAAGCACAGGTGATGAAAAACAGCATAAAGTGGACATCATCAAACTATAAAACTTCTGTGCTTCAAAGAACACCAGCCAAAAAAAGACAGCTAGTAAATATTTTCAAAGCATTCATCTGACAGTGGATTTATATCTAGAACATATGAAAATGCTTACTACTCAATGCTAAAAAGCCAACTCAAATGGAAAATTGACAAACGTTATGACAGTTTTTCAACCAGATATACAAATAGTCAATAAGAACATAAAAAGATGCTCAATTCATTAATTCCTAGGCAAAAGCAAGCCCCATGCAGTATAACATGCGAAGTACACCTAGTAGGATGGTTATAATAATAGTATATGGGTCAGAACAAGCTTTGGGGAGGAGGTGGACAAATCAGAACCTATGTCATATTACTGCTGGTGGGAATATAAAGTGGTGCAACCATTTTGGAAAATACTTTGGAAATTCCTGAGCATGTTAAACATGGATTTTTTTTTATGGTACAGAAATTCTATGTACACACACAAGACAGGTGAAATAATCCAAATGCCCATCAAGTAATGGATGGATAAATAATACTATATACCCATGTAATTTAGTAATAAAGAGGAATGAACTATTTCTATATGATATATGGATGCACTTTGAAAATATTATGTTAAATAAAAGAAGCTAGACATGAAAGACCACATATTGTATTATTCCATTTATATGAAACGTCCAGATCAAACAAATACTAGTGAAGGAGAATATATTAGTGTTTGCCTAGCCATGAAGTTGGAAGGCAATGGGAAGGGACTTGCAATGAATAGAAGGCTTCTTTTTGGAGTGAGGAAAATGTTTCAAAATTGACTATGATGATGTTTATACAGCTCTGTAAATATACTAAAATCACTGAGTGTAGAATGTACATGGGTAATTTGTATGGTTTGTGAATTATATCTCAGTAAGGCTGTTAAAAGGCAAAATTAAAACTTTTCTAAGAATACAAAAGCAGAAAGAATTTATCACTAGAAGTTCCACAAATGATGGAAACTAAAGGAAGTCCTTCAGGAAGATGGAAAATGATACCAGATGAAAATATCTATCTTCACAAAAGGTGAAGGATCACCAGAATAATAGCTACATGGGTAAATAAGAGTTTTTCTCATTACCCAATCCCTTTAAAATATAATTTAGTTTTTAAACAAAAATAACAAACATGTGATCTGAAATCTGTAGCATAAATAAAAGCAAAATGAAAACAATATTACTAAAGTCAAGAAGGCAAAAATAAAAATGTACTACTATAAATGTTCTTACACTATAAATAAAGTGGTATGATATCAATTAAGGATAGACTGAAAAAAGCTAATGATGCATATTAAAAACTCTAAAACAATCACTAAAATAATAAAAATGGAGTTAGAGCTAATGAGCTAAGAAAGGAGAAAAATTGGGTCATAAAAATATTATATTCGATTTTCACTTCTGGAAAGATAAAGATATATGTTTCTCTACTCCTCCCACTAAATACAACTGCAAACTGTGGTCATTTTATAGAAAACAAACATAAAACTTCTCAAAAGATGGCAAGAAGCCCAGCCCTGGAGACTTCAAGACAAAGGAATGATACTATGGTGAGTTTTTTGTGTGTTTGATTCAGTGGGCAAGAAAAGACCCAAGAAAGACCTACATTCTCCAGCTTAAGCGTAGGAAAGTGGTAGCCTAGAACGACAAAGTATTTAGAAAGTAAATGGCATGGAAAACATCTACCAAACACCATGGAAAAAATATAGCCCAAACTCTTACCCTGTCAGAAATGGCCAGGTGAGCAAGCATAGATTTCCACTCCTGGGAGATTCTTCTTTGTGTTGCTGTGTGTTCAGAGATAAGCATGTTTCTTCACTCCAGGTACCCAGAAGGAGCGCACTTCAGAAATGAAGGCTTTATAACCTATTGCAAGGGAAGGTGAGCTAAATTTTATGTATTTGGAAGAAAGGAAGAGAGAAGGTGAGAGGAACCTTTTGCTTCTGCTGTTTCCTGAAATGCCAATGTGCCATATTTTGGGGTAGTATGTGCTGAACCTCAACAAAATAATCACACCGATGAGATTTTGGAAGAAAGAAGCTGACATAGTGACTTTAGAAAACTGTGCTTTGACTATAAAGATGAAGGCAAAAACTGCTATGTACAAACTCTATGCCTTAATTGCTAAATTTATCTAGGAATTAGCAATTCTAAAATTATACAGATACTACACTCAACAAATATATTGTAGAATACAGATCAGTGTACTATATGGCTTGCGGGCAAAATTGTGTTTGCTTTTGTATAATTCACACACAACTTGTTTTTCATTTTCATATGGCTGAAAAATAGAATAATAATAATCAAAAATAATATTGCATGACACATGCAATGATGTAGATGATATGTAAATGATAAGCAATTCAAAGATGAGGATGTGTGATAGGGCTTATGAACTATAAAGCCTAAAATATTACTATCTTTCCCTTTATAGGAAGATTATTGATCCTTGTAGCACATAATGAGTCATCTTTTGCTGTTGTCAGAGAAAAAAATTATAAATATGCAACAGAGCCCTGGGATAAAGCTGTGGTGCTGGATGAGAGTCTGAAGCATCACTCTGAGCTCATGGTTACTTTACTATTCACGTAGACACAGCAATGTAGCTGTGTATGTATAGGGGGTTTAGTATGCACACATATATTTCTTAGCTGCATTCACTGAGAGGGCTGTGTTGCATTGTTCAACCTAACTCCCATTCCTACTGCCTGCATTAAATATATTATTTCACTAAGCAAGAAATTTAGCTGGAGAATTTAACACAAAATACAACCAGAACTTTTTCTAATGAAACCAGATCTTTTATAATTAGGTCAAAACTAAGACTTGAGAAATAAAAATGGAACTAAACAGTCTAAGAAAGAGTATTTTAATATACTTCAAATCTCCTGGAAAATAATAATCATCTCTAGTAAAGTGCTTGGGTGATTTTGGACAAGCCTACAGGAGAATAACAACTGCTGGGAAGTTTTTCACATTGCCTTTCCACATCAGTGCACTGGGCAGGAGAATAAAGGGTTTTTTTTGGTGGTGGTGGTGGTGGTGGTTACGGTACTGAGAATTAAACCAAGAGCTTTTGCATTGAACTACATTCCCATCTGTTTTTGATGTTTTAATACAAGTTCTCATTAAGTTGCTAAGTTGCCCAGGCTGAGGTCAAACGAGGTACTACTGCTTTAGCCTCCCTGAGTGCTGGAATTCCATTCATGTAGCACCATGACTAGCAGAAAAATAAAGATCTTTAATCAGAGGTTCTTTTCCCTTTGTTTACTTACACTTTTATCATTTGTTGGGGCCTAGAAAATGATACAGGAAAATATGCTGCTTTGGACTTCAAAATACGAGCACCCGGGGAGTAGCAAATGCACAGAGGGGGGGTTGCCCCTAAAAACCATTTACGCTCCTTGAAATTGCCTACAGCGCACATCTCCCTCTCCTGTGTAAAGATGGCATATAAGTTTCTGAGCCTCTCTGAGTTACTTAGAACTCAGTGTCCTGAAATGCCAATAATGCACATAATTAATATGAATACCTTTTAAAATTTTTATTTTTATTAATACATGTGTGTAGTACATAATAATTTCATTCATTATGGGGATTTGGTACATAGGCATAACGCAACTTACTTCTTTTTATTTGCCCTTCCCCCTTTCCCTTCCCTTTCCTCTTTCCTATCCCTACCTTTCTCTTGGTCCCCTGCCCATTTGAAAAGATCTGTCTCCTTATTTCCTATTATTTATCTCTTATTTTGTTCTTTAATATGTTCACATTTTGGGTTACTTGAATAAGAGAAACCATGCAATATTTAAGCTACGTGTACGATTTATTTCACTTAATATTATTATCTCAAGGGGCATCCATTTTCCTACAAAGGACTCAAGTCTATCTTTTGTTATGTCACTGTAGTATTACAGTATGTGAAAATCCGATATTTTCTTATTGTATTCATCTGTCGATAGACATATAGGCCACTTCCAAGATTTAGCTACAATGAGTTGTGTGACTATAAACATGGATATGCACATATCACTTTAGTAGAATGATTCTAGCTCTTTTGGAAAGGTACCGAGAAGGGGAACAGCTGAGTTGAAAGAGATTTCTAGCTTTAGTTTTGTAAAGAATCCCCACAATGATTTCCACAGAGGTGGTCTTAGCTTACATTCCCACTAAAAATGTAGAAGGCTTCTTTATTCTCATAACTAACCAGCATTTATTATTTGATTTCTTGATGATAGCCATTCTTTCAGGAATAAGATAGTATCTCTGTGTTGTTTTAATTTACATTTCTCTAATGCCTAAAAGTGTTGAACATTTTTTCATGTATTTATTTACCATTTGTACTTCTTCTGAGCAGTGCCTATTCATTTCAGTTGCCCAGTTTTCAAATGGGTCTTTCATTTCGGGGGATCTATTTTGGGGGTTCTTTATGTATTCTAGAGATTAGTCCTCTGTTTAGAGGAATAACTTGCAAAACTTGTTCTCATTCTGTATGGTGTCTCTTCACTCTGTTGGATGTTTTCTTTGATATGCAAAAGCATTTTAATTGATATAATCCCATTTGTTCCACTGATCCACATGTCTGTTTTGGTGCCATGATTATGCCATTTTTATCACTGTTACTTTGTAATAAAACGAAATCTGGGATTGTGACGCCTCCTGCTTTATATTTCTTGCCTATGATTGCTTTGGTATTTGAACTTCTTCTGATTACATATGAATTTTAGGATTATTTTCTCTAGGCCTGAGGAGTAATGTTTGCATTTTTCTCATTGAGATTGCATTAAATCTATACACCAGTTCTCAAAGTATTGCCATTTAGAAAATATTGGTTGTCCATACCCAGGAATACGGGAGGTATTTCCATTTTCTGATGTCCTCTTGGATCTGTATACTTTTTCAGAATACTATAGTTTTCATTGTAGAGTTCTTTCACTTACTTTTAAAGTTAGTTCTAAGTATGTAATTTTTCTTTAAGCCATTGTGAATGGTATTTTTTCTAATATTATTTATTCTTCACGGTTTTATTATTGGTGGACAGGAATGCTATTGATTTTTGTATGTTGATTTTGTACCCTGCTACATTGCTGAATTTGTCTATAAGTTCAAGGAGTCTTTAGGTGGAACTTTTGAATCTGTTATGGAAAGGATCATGCCATCTGTAAATAACGATAGTTTATCTTCTTTTGAGATGTGTATATATTTTTTTCTGTTTTCTTTCTTTCTCTTGCCTCAGTGCTCTAGCTAAAGTTTCAAATACTATATTGAACAGGAGCTGTAATAGTGGAAATGCTTTTCTTCTTTGAAATTTTAGGCTTCCAGCTTTTCAGTTTTTCTCTATTTAATATGATGTTGGCAATACGTTTGTTATAAATGACTTTTATCAGATTGAGGTAAAATCTTTCTATACCTTTATTTTCAGTTTTTTTAATCATGAATGGATGTTGGATTTTTTTCTGAGGCTTTTTCTGCATCTATTGAGGCATCATGCGATTTTTGTCCTTGTTTCCTTTGTGCGATGTATCACATTTATTGATTTGCTGTGGTGTACTCTCCTTGTATCACTGGCATCAAGGTCATGATATATGATCACTTTAATGATTTGTTGCATTCTAGTTGCCAGTATCTTGTTAAGGATTTTTGCACATATGCTCATTAAAGCGATTGCATTGTATTTTTCTTTTTTAATTGCATTGCTCTCTGGTTTTGGAATCAAGGTAATGCTAGTTTCCAGGAATGAGTTTGGCAGTATTTCTTCCCTATCAGTTTCAATAAAGAGTTTGAGAAGTATTAGTGCTAGATATTCCCTGAATTTCTTGTCAAATTAGGTCATAAATCCATTGGATCCTGGGCTTTTCATAGTTAGTATTTTTATTACTGCCTCCATTTCATTGCCCACTACCGGATTATTCAGGGTTTATGTGTCTTAGTTGAGTTTTGCTAATTCATATGTGCCTAGGAATCTATTTCTTCTTTTTCAATATATTGCAGTACAGGTTCTCAAATTAATTATTAATAATCTTTTGGACTTGGGTTGTGTCAATTTGATTTCATCTTTTTCATTTCTCACTTCATTAATATGAGTTTTGTTCTTTTTGTTTGGTAAGATTGGCTAACTGTTTATCTATTTTGTTTATTCTTTCCAAGAACTAGCTCTACAGTTAATTGATTTCTTATATTGCTTTTGCTTCTTAGTCTTAACTTCATTAATTTCTGTTGTGAGATTTATAATTTCCTGTTTTATATTAGGTTTGGAGTTGAATTGTTCTCATTTTTCTAGTACCATGCAGTGTATCGTTAGACTATTTGTTTGGGCTTGCTCTGTTTACTGATGTGGGCATTCTTAGGTGTAAACTTCCTTCTTGGGACTGGTTTCATTGTGTTCTGGAATGTTGTACTGGCATTATATTTTGGTTGTAGGAACTAATTTCTTCCTTGTTTTGTTCTCCAACTTATTATTTAAGAATGTGTGATTCAATTTCTATTTGTTTGCATAATTTCTGCTACTTTTCCATTACTTCTACTTTCATTGTACCATGATCTAATAATATAAAAGGAATTATTCTGATTTCATGGTATTTATTTAAGTATTCATGTACGGGCTGGTATGTGGTTTATTTTGGTGACATATGATATTGAGAAGAATATATATTCAGTTGCTGTTGGGTGGAACATTCTGTGGATATGTGGTAAATTCATTTGTTCAAAGGTGCGGTTAAATTTTGACATTGGTTTGTTGATTTTTTGTATGACTAATCAGTGTATTTGTCATAGGGGGTATTGAGGTCCTAATTGTGTATTTGTTTATATCCAGTAATGTTTACTTATGAAATAGGGTGTATTGGTATTAATATATATATCAGTTGTTATATATTCCTGTTGTATTGGTACCTTAACCAGTATGTAGTCGCCTTTTCACCTCTTCTGACCAGCTTTGTCTGGAACTCCACTTTGTCTAAAAATTGAATAGCTATTCCTGCTAGTTTTGGAGCTCATGTAGTATGGAGTATTTTTCTTTTTTTTTTTTGGTGGTACTGGGGATCAAACTCAGGACTCTGCGCTTGCTAGGCAGGCGCTTATTCCACTGAGCTATATCCCCAGCCCCTTGTAGTATGGAATATTGTTTCCCATGTTTTCATTCTTAGTCTATACATTTCCTTTTGGATTAAATTATATATATCATAGCACTGGGTTTTGTTTTCTGATCCAATCTACCA
This sequence comes from Dinomys branickii, assembly GCA_004027595.1. Taxonomy (NCBI): domain Eukaryota; kingdom Metazoa; phylum Chordata; class Mammalia; order Rodentia; family Dinomyidae; genus Dinomys; species Dinomys branickii. The sequence continues at coordinate 10,932 of PVLD010024799.1, forward strand.
ATGTTTCTTTTAAGTGGGGAACTGTCCTCAGTCACATTGTGAGTTATTACTGAAAGATACTTACTCCTGCCGCTGCATTATTTTGCGTTAATCCAGGTAATACCAGTTTATTTCTCAGGTTCAAATATAAAACTTCCTGAGGGCAAAGAGAAGGTTTGTTGCCCCTGCATATCTCTTATGCAGTGAAAACCCAACCCTGATGTTTTTCCTACAAATACATTTAAGAAAACAGAAATCTTTGAATTGGTTTGCTTAGAATCTTAGAGAAAACATATGAAACTTTCACTTTTTTAAGAACTAGGGATATGAAAGGGACAGTCTAGGACAGAATATATACAAAAGAATACAAGATCTAATATATTATGTGAGTATATCTACCACCTCCTGTAGCCACCATGTCCTCACTCCAAAGAAGAATAAAATTTCCTATCTCTGAATCTCTCTACTTTGATTTTGTCATGGACAGAGATAATCCCTTCTATGAGACCATGGGACACTCAGGAAGCAGTTAGTCCATGTACATCTTCCCCGAAAGGCCAACTGCCTGCTGCTCACTTGCTCAGTAAATGTATTTTGCGTAAATAATATCAATAGTAAAGATAACATATATGGCTGTGGCTCATCACAGAAAAGACATTGGTATAGCACATTTTGTAAAACTATACTTTTACTCGTTCCTCACGCTTTTCATGTACATATTCAAAGGAGGAAGGGACGTATAACTCACATTTCAGCAGCCAAATCTCCCTGCAGGAGTTGCCTGGCTAATTCAAATTTCAGAGAATACCTAGAAAGCCTCTAGTCTTTACTCTGCTCTCCTGAGGCGTTTTAATTGCTTAGTCTTTTCTTTTATCCCTCAAATAGTGCTTAGGTTACCTTAGAAAACAGTAGTATTTTTTTAGACACGTTTAAAAAATATCTTTCCCTCCACAAAAAAGGTAAAACATTAATGGTAGCTGATGGAGGTTGCAGAAAACACATGATGAAATACTTCGCTGATTTCATTAATTTACTTATTTAAGAAATGCCTGTTGAGCTGCAGTCTGTGGTAGTACTCTGGGAAATCAAGTAACAAAACAGTTGTGGTCCCTGCTCTTAAAATACTTAGGACCCATTTCCACAATATTAAATTGAAAAGCACACATAACACTAATGTGAAATGCTCCATTTCAATACATTTCATCAACATGAAAATCACCAACATAACTAACTGTGTTTCTCTTGGCCAAATGTTGTACAAATATATCACTATTGTAGGGGAAAAAAGTAATGTTTTTCTCTATTGCTATGTTCATGGCTGAAATTCCTATAACAAAAAATAGATTAACGAGAAAAAGGCATAATATGTTTATTTAATAAAAATTATGCATGCCTGGGATCCTCCAGAAATGAAGACCCAGGGAAAACTATGTTTTTTTGCTGTGAAATTAACTGTGCATGTTGTTGAAGAATGGAGCGGCCATGGAGAAGTAGTATGAAGAAATGGGTCCTATCTAAGGTAACGAACTCGGAAAACCTCAGCAAACCTGCTTGTTCACATTGTCTTCTGTGTCTCTATATGTCCCATCACTTCTACCCATGTATAGGGCAGGATAACATAAAGGCCTTTAGGGGAAAAGGAGGAGGTCAGAGAGTGACCTCCTTAGATTTTATGGCTTGCTTTGGGGGAGAGGAATTCTAGTTTCTATGAACTGCTTTGGCAGCAAGGGGAGGCCAAGAGACCTTCCAACTTCTCTGGACTTCCCATTCTCCATTAGTTCAAAATACCTACCATGCTAAGGCATCATAATTTGGGCTATAATGTTCTGAACTTCAACGTTATCATCACAAACAAGTCATTAGCCAGACACCCAACCACCATCCTGCCACCCAGATAGTCAGAAGAAAATAAGCTTCAAAGTTATATTTAGAAATATTGTCAAAAATAATCCCTGTAGTAAGTCTCCTGGGCTAAGGGTTCTCAGGCCAAGTCCTCCTGAGTATAAACAGAGGGTCATGTTAATAAACAGGTTAAGGATTTACATTCACCCTTCTGCTGAAAACAATTTTAAAGTCCAGAAATTGAAAAATCCTGAAAAGTATTTAAGAAATGACAAAAACTGTTAAACCAAAATGTAAATGAGAGCAAGGCAAAGGGGAGAGAGAATACCCAAGGGACTTTTGCTGCCCTGAGGGCGCTGGCCTCCTTTGCAGGCTAACGTGATACCTCCTTGAACAGCTCCAAGCTCATACTTTCCTCAGGTTGAAGAGGCAAATTTGAGAAAACTCTGCTTGGTGTTCATAACTCCTCAATAGTTGACTGAAAATCTGATTTGAAAAAACACGTATGGGCCAAGAGTGAGGCATGCTTCTTGTCTCATCACAGATGCAAAAGGGGTGATGCTTCAGTCTAAGAAATACTTTCACTCAGACAACGTATAGTGCTTGTGTTACTGCATTATGACATTTGTCACTGTGCTATTTTTTCATAAAATATTGTGACCATAGCTCCAAAGAAATTTGGTGATACCAACACTAATGCTAACAAGAAACCTGTGAGAACCAAGACAGAATTAAAGAAAGAAAGAATTGCAAAATTTGTTAAAATCCTAGAAAAATGAATTTATAAGTGTAACTTTTGGACCTCAAAACCAATTACTTGGTTTTCCATTATTTTGATGGAAAAAATATGTTCAGTTCTCAAACTTTTCAGTATTCAAACATGAATTTGGAATGAATTGAGTTCAACAACCTAGGTATCACTGTGTATCTTCATTGGGTTAGGGGACAGAAAAGAGAGCCAGGAGTTTCCCAAGTATAAAAGTATAATAAGAGTTGAGAGTGGTGGCACACACCTGTCACTTCAGCAATCTAAGAGCCTGAGGCAGGAGGAATGAAAGATCAAGACTAGTCTGGGCACCTTAGCGACTCAGTAAAATCCTGTCTCATAAATAAATAAATAAATAAATGCTGACAGTGCATCTCTGTGTGATAACCTTGAATCTGGTCCCCAGCACTGCAAAAAATTGTATTATAAGAAACTTTGATCCTGTAAACTGGTGGTATCAAAGTGCTATGCCATCATATTATCAATAAAGGCTGAACCAGAAGTATATCTGCCCTCATTCCTTGGTTCAGAGAATTGGCACCAATGAAGTAAATTTTAAAAAATATCCTTGAAAAGTTGTGACTGCAGTGAAATCCTTGGCAACCTATACTGACTGTGTAGTGAAACACGCTTGAAGCCATGAAGTTAGGTTAACATTGCTGAGAACTGAGAATGTTCTCCAAGTATTAAGTGGAAGTATATGCAGATTCTTTCAGCAATAATTCATATTCATGATGGGCACTAAAGAGCTCATGTGAAAACTTTTCTAAAAATTGGCAGCTTGTAGCAAATAAATAAATAAATAAATGCCAAATATACAAATACAAAAGCAAGGCATGATGAGTAAGGGTCAGTAGAAACAAGTAGACAACAGAAAGTTATGTGCTTTCCCAGGACTTCAGATAGTGGAATTATCAGAAACAAATGACAATATAATATATAGAGGATGTTTAATCAAAGACAAGCTTGAAAACTATTCATAGGGTATGGAAAGCAACAAAACAAAGTCCAAGCATATTTGTAAAAGAATCTAATAGAATTTCTGAAAATAAAAATATAATAAATGAAGCTAAAAACTTAATTAGTTGGACTTACCTATTAAATATAGCTGAAGATAGAATTAGTGAAATGATAGGTCAAAATAAATATTCCACTATGAAGCACAAAGAAATGGAGAATACAAGAGTGATAGCAGGGACATAAGATAAATTAAGAAGGAGTTCTGACAAGGCATGGCAATGAACACCTAAAATTCCAGCGCTTTGGGAAATCTGAGACAGGAAGACTGAAAGTTTGAGCTTAGTCTGAGCAACTTAGAAAGAGCCTATCTAAACAAACAAACAAACAAACAAACAAAGCAAATAAAAGCTGGATCTGTAGCTCCATACAAAGGCCCTTGATTTAAGTCTCAGTACTTTGTCATCTTTATTGTTCCTGAGATAATACCTGATACCCAGATTTAAAGGAAGAGAGGTCTATTTTGGCTCATAATTTAGAAGTTTCTGTCTTTGAGTGGTCAGTTGGAGGGTCTGGGGTGGGGGAATGCTGTTCATGTCACGGCAGCCAGGAAATAGAACGAAGAGAGAAGCCATGACAGGAGATACACCCTTCTAGGTCACACTCACAGTGATCCATCTCTTCCAACAGATCCCACCTCCCAACAGCAAGTCAGCTACTATGCCCCCATAATCCAGTCACCTCTGAAAGCCCTGCCTTGAGACTAGGGGGAGACATCTAGATATAAACCATGAAACCCATACTTGCCCCACAAAGTATTTCTTATCAAGACTTAAGAAGTAGAGGAGAGATAGTAAGTCAGAATCTATTTTTGAGGAGCTAAAGACTGTTAATTTTCCACAATGAATTGAACTCAATAATCTACATATTGAAGGACCCCAAACTTTATAAATAAGATATTAAAAAAAGAAATACAAACTTAGAACACTGTGAGTCTGCAAAATACTAAACGCAGAATTTTAAATGCAGCTGGAGTGGAAAGAGGAGTTGATGGGAAGGAGAAAGATTATGTTTAAAAATGTCAATGATACTGTTAGTGACTTCCCTTTTTGTTAAGATAAGTAATATTTTAATACAATTTTTAAAAAATCTAAATTAATGTAAAAAATCTCTGATAAACAAAAGGTCAAAATTTTAAATAAAGACAGAATCTGACCTTGAGCTTGCATCACCCGTCTTAATCTAATTCTGATTTTGGTTTCAATAAGACAGACATGTCCAGCCCACAATCCCAGGCCACATATAGCCCTGGATAGTTAGTGATGTGACCCCGCAGGATCATGAACTGTTAACCTTATTATATAAGAGTTAGCAGTATTTTTCGTGACCTGATTATGTAGAGCTGGAGCTCAGACTGAATAGGAGACAGCAGGATGCTGTGTAAGGCAGGGCACGGTACAGTGCTCACTCTTCCCCTGGGCAAAACACACACAGTCAGTCCAGTCTAAACAATGATGCATCAGAGAGTGCACATACTTGTGTGGCTTGGCAATTAAATGTAGCAATTACCAATAAGAGTATTTCAGCCTACCTCCACATGTGTATGTGACTGTAGCAGCTATGGTATCAGAAGGACAAAAATGTATCATTTTTTTGTTGTTCATGATATTATAGAGACCTCTCTTCCCAGAGGAAAATATCCCACACTTTGCAATCATACCTTATTCATGTCATCAGTTTTTGGCATTGCATATATTGCAAACAGCTGTTTTTAAGGAGAAGTAAAATTAAATCAGAAATTTCTGGGGAGCACCTTGAGAACTTACTGAGACTTACAATCACTTCCACTGAACCAGACAGATGCATTAGCTTCACAAAGCAAGTCAAATATCCCCCTAGTTATACGTTTATGTTGCCCTCTTTTTTAATGTTATAATAAAAAGAAGCTGTTACTTACGTACATTAACTATGTTCAGTATTTTACGTGTGGCCCAAGAGAATTCCTCTTCAGTCATTGTAAGTCAGGGAAGCCAAAAGCTTGGACACCAATGCAATAAAACTTTAAAAAAAGTAGGCAGTTTGTGGGACATTGTTGGCCAATTTGAGTTTTATATATTGGATTCAAACACAGTTTTGGTTAGGAAATTTATAAGCATACTGTTTAATATTTTCCCTCAGTTGAGTGCCTCAAATGCTGGATCTACACAGTATGTCTTTCCCCTCTTCCTTCTCCAACTGTGTAAAAACACAAGAACCATTACTTACTCCCAAGATCCTCAAATGCCTTTAAGCCTTGTGCTGAAGTTGGGTTGTGGTTTGACCCTGGATAAGAGGAAGCCAGGGCTCAAGGTCTAGGATAACTCACTCATGTGGTGGCTGGTGGTGGTTGTAGTCTTGTAAATTTGGAGAGACCCCACTGAGATGACTGGACATGGTGTCTGCACATGGTGGGCTCAGGGCAGGTTTCCAAGGGGTTGGGGGAGAACCCTTGAGGCTTAGGCTTTAAGGTCACATCTATTGCCTTTTATTGGTCAAAGAAAAACACAGGGTTCTTCCAGATTTAAAAGATGGCGAAACAGTCTTTGCCATTTGATGGCATGGGCAGCCAAGTCACAATGTATAGGAGAATGGATACAAGGACAAGAAAAAAGTGTGGTATTTGTAATCTCTGTCAACAAAACTGAACTCTAGGTCTTCCACCTGAACATTTTCTCAGTCCACAGTCTTCCCTATGTAAATTGGTGGGAATTTGTGCTTTCTGATTGCCCGAGTGAGAAACCATGGATTTCCTCCTGGCATTCCTCTTTTCTTGCACAACCCATGCCCTATGTATTATGAGGTACTGTTGGCAATATGTTAGAGATATATCCAGCATTTTACCACTTCTCAGGGTATCAGCATGAAGGACATGAAGCACCATAAACTCTCAAATGGACATTGCTATAACCCACTGCAGTGACAAGAACCATTGTGAAGGAGGTAGCAGGGTAGAGAGATAAGACAATTTGATGATGGAAGCAGAGAAGGTTTGAAGACGTGGCATAGCTGGTTTCCAAGGCCGAGGTCAGAACCAAGATTCAAGGCAGGAGCACTGCTGCTGGCAGGGGAAGGCAGCGACACAAAATCTGTACTGCAGGTTCTGGAAGGGTCCATCCTGGACAGCTGGGATTTTGGTTTCTGAGCTCCAGAACTGTAAGATAATAAGTCTGAGTTCTTAAAAGCTACCAGTTTTGTGGTAATTTGTTACAGCAGCAGTAAAAAACAAGTATGTCATTCATTTTCTCAACACCTGTACACAGCCTGTTGCTTCCCCGCCATGCAACAGCTCCCTGACTACACTCTGCTTTGCTTCTTTCCCCTTCTCTTTGCTGCAGGAGCCTCCGAGCCCTTCTTTATACTGACAGACATCTTCCTATCTTACAGTCCTCATTTCAAGCCTCGTTTCTCCTAGATCACTCTTCTCCTTGATATCTTCCTGGCAAAAACACACACCCCACCCTCCTCATTTACCCTGCTCAACATTTTCTTTTTTCATAACAGTTGTCCTTTTCTAACATGGCAATTGGCTGACTTATTTGTAATATTTATGCATCATTACAAGTGCCACCACCACTGTCCCCAGCTAGTAGGTAAGAAGGAGGGGCTTGATTGATTTTATTTGTGGATGGATCCTAAGAACAAGTGCCTAAGATGTAGGAGTGACTCAATACAGCTGCTCCTGTGGGGTAATGTCCTATTGTATATTGACAACAGAAGGAATGCAATACTTTACTGCATCTAACCCATCAAACATCATAGCTAAGCAGCACAGCATGCTCTTGGTAGAGCCATGGTTGTTTTCCAACCATCCAGCATCTCAAAAGAGGATTGTACTGTATAGCATCCTGCATATTCCAGAGAAGGGTCACAGCTCAAAATTAGTGGCACATATTTGTAATCTCAGAACTCTACTAGGCTGAGGCAGGACAACTATGAGTTTGAGGCTAGAATGGATAACTTAAAACTTAGTGAAGCCCGGTTAAAAATTGTAAAATGGACTGGGGATGGAGCTCAGTGTGAAGGGCCGAGTACCACACACATACATACACAAAAATTCCAAATACAATTTATCCTGCATGCATGTGTTTCATTTTGGTACCATCACTAAAATGGAAACATGAAAAGTCAAATCATCATAAATCAATGACTGTATATTGAAATTGTTATTGAATATAAAGTAGACAGAAAATATTATGTAAACATGCATGTGAGTAAATACAATGAATTCCAGTGTATCCAGCAATCAGTTCAATAAGAAACAGCACAGCTATTAATTTTGAAGGCCTGCTGGTATATCTCCTTGAATCATATCCTCTTTTATGAGCCCTCAGAAGAATCTGGCATTTTAGTTTTATCATTTCTTTGCTTTTCTTTACTTTTACCAAATACACTAGCATCCTTAAACAATGTAGTGTTCAGGTTTACAAGGGGCGATAAAAATGTGGTGGATGTTTATTAGTTATTATAGTAAAAATTACATTGCCATCAATCTGCCTCAAAATCCTCCCCCTCACCTTGAACACACTTATCTCATTCTTAATGCCACTTCCCAAAGCCGCTGAAGAAGTCCTCCCTAGTAAGTGTCTTTATAAGTTGTGATCAAAAATACACTAAGTACTGTTGCTACATTCCATCCAATGGAAAGGAACGCTCTTAGCAAACAGTCTAATGAGTCCTCATTTCCTTTATTCAAGAGATCCGGCACTGTGAAACTGCTGGTTCTTCTCTAAGGTCCAAATTCCCATAAAAGGTAAATGTTTTGAATCACTTCAGCACATCAAGGCACCCACAGCAATTCAATTGAAGACACTTATGAAGGAACACTTCCAGAACAGCCTTGGCAAACTGAAAGCACAATGTGATGTGTTAGAAGTAAGGAGGCATATTCAGAGGTGAATTAGTATCAATGTGTTCCTTATTGTAATCAATTTTTAAAAATTTATGCATTCACCATGCATTTTTTATCATACCACATAGATTTATTTGTTGTGTATGTCTTGTATATGTACATGTGTATATGTGTATCATCACAAAACACTGTAAACATTTTGACTTGCTTTTTAAAATATTAATTTCTTTGTCTTTTACTTTTTCAATTTTATTGTAGTTAGAACACATAAACAAGACTCACTTTTTTTGAGGGCACATTACAATATTTTTAACTATATTCTTTAGTAGATCTCAGAACTTGTTCATCTTGCATTGCTGAAAATTTACCCCATTCCCCCTTCCCTCTACTCCTGGAAACCATTATTCTATTCTTTTATTTTTTTTTGAGAATATATTTATTTCTTCCTCATTTTTATTTGTATTTATTTTTATTACTTATGGTTACAATCATTCCAAGAATGGCTTTGGGAGTATTGCTTCCTTTTCAATTTCACTGAAGAGTTTCATCAGTAGTGGCATTAGATAGTCTTTAAATTTCTATAGAATTCAGCAGTGAATCCATCAACACTTAGGATTTTGTTTGTTGGTAAGCTTTTAATTATATTTATAATTTCATTGTGTGAGTTTATATATCTTCTTGACTCAGCTTTGGGAATTCATATGCATCTAGGAATCTGTCCATTTCTTCTGTTTTTCATCTTATTAGAGGATAGGTTCTCAAAGTAGGTATTGACGATCTGGATTTTCACAGGATTCATTGTGACTTTACCTCTTGTAGCCCTAATTGCATGAGTTTGAGTCCTTTCTATCCTATTTATGATAAGGTTGGCCAACAGTTCCTCAATTTTATTTTATCTTTCTAAGAACCAACTCTTCTATTCACTGATTCTTTGTATTATTTTCTTAGTACCAATTCCATTAATTTCTGCTCTTATCTTTGTAGATTCCTCCCTTGCACAGAGCTTTGGGTCTGATTTATTCTTCTTTTTCTAGAAGTTTGAGATTCAACATTAAGTTGTTCATTTGAAATCACTCTGAGTTTCTGATGTGAGAATTCACTGCTATAAATTTCTCTCTTAGGACATCTTTCATTGTGTTCCATGAGTTCCAGTATGTTGTATTAGAATTATTAATTAATCACAGATATTGTTTAAATTGTTCTTTAATTTCATCTGTGACCTATTGGTTATTAAGGAGTATGTTACTTTATTTCCAGGTGTTTAGGTAGTTTTTGTGGTTTCTTTTGCTATTAATTTCCAATTTCATTGCACTATGGTCAGATAATATGCACAGGATAAATTTAATTCCTTTACATTTACTTAAGCATGTTTTATGAGCTAGTATGTAGTCTGTTTTGTATAATGTCATTCGTGTAGCTGAAAAGAATGTGTATTCTGATGCTGTGGGGTGGAATACTCTGTAGACACTTACCAAGTCTATTCACAGGTTTGGTTTAGTTATGGTATTTCTTTGTTGACTTTTTTGTCTAGTTGATCTGTCTATTTGTGACAGGTGGTTATTGCTGTCCCCTATTTCAATTTTGTTAGTTCTTATTTGATTTTTCATGTACATTAATATTTGTTTTAGGTATTTGGGTACATGGGCATTTGTTGCATATATTTTTATGATTGTTATCTGTTCTTGGAGTTTTCCCTTAACAAATATGTACTGACCTTCGTCTCTTTTGATCAGTCTTGGCTTGAGGTTCACATTGCAAATAGAATAGCTATCCTTTTTTACTGGATTTCTGTCACATGGAGTATTGTCTTCCATCTTCTGACTTTGTCTATGAATTACTTTTTGAATGAAACGTGGTTTTTATATGTAGTATATTGTTGGATCTTGCTTCTTGATCCATTGTGGCAGTCTTTTTTTTTGATTGGTAAATTGAGATAATTTACATTAGTGGTTATAACTGATATGTATTTGGCTTATTCTCATTATTTTCCTGTTGTTAGTACCGTGTCTTTCCATGCATTTAATTGCTTGCTTTACCTGGTGGCTTCTTTCCACTAGTGTTCTTGAAATTGTGGTCTTCCTATCTCTTTCTGAAATATTCTTTAGAGCATTTTGGAGAGATGGTTTGGTGGTGATGAATTTCTTCAGTTGATCTTTGTCGTGGAAGCATCTCATATCTCCATTGATTTTGAAAGATGGTTTTGCAGGGTACATTAATATGGGTTGGCTGTTGTTTCCTTTTAGGGCTTGTAATACTTTACTCCAATCCCTCCTTGACTTGAGGGTTTGCTTTGAGAAGTCTGCTGTGATTCTGATTGGTTTTTCTTTACAGGTGATTTGTTTATTTTCTCTAGCAGCTTTTAATATTCTGTTGTTGTATTGAACTTCTGGAATCTTGATTATTATATTCTTTGCTGTTGATTTATTTTGATCATGGCTATTTAGAGTTGTATATACCTCATATATTTATATGTTAAATTTTTTATACATATTTTGGATGTCTTCTACCATTACTTGTTTGAAGAGGTTTTTTATGGTGTTTTCACTATCTCTGGCTTTCTAATGGACTCTGATCCATTTGTTGTTATTTACTTCTTGGGCATTGATGGTTTCCATTGTTTTTTTAAGCTTCTCCATTTTTAAAAAATCTGTTTCTACTCTAGATTCACTGAGCATGTCTTTTATTTTTGTGATCACCATTTTACTAACCTGAGAGATTATTTTTCTCTATAGCCATCTCAATTTGTTTTTTTTTACTTCTGCTGCTATCACATTGGAAGATTCCTGTGTGTGGCTTCTGATTTGTTCTATGTCATTGTGCTCTGGAATTTTCTGAGTGAGCTGAAAGTCTAGGTTTGCATTTTGCTTCTGTATCCTGTCATGTTTTATTTTCTATGTTGGTGCTTGTAGATTTCTTATGGTAGATAGCTTTATCACTAGTATCATGGCTCCCTAGGAAATGTCTATTCCTCCAAGGTATCTTCTAGTTATTAGTGGTTCTTGGGCTCTGTGTTTATCCTAAACCCTCCCTTCCCAATTTATTAAGGATGGGAGGTTTCTTTCCATGTGGCTCTTTACTCTGTCCTTTTGTACTGGACAATGGTGATGGCTATTACCCCGGGCAAACACAGTGTTATGATATGAGGGAGAAAAACTGATTACAACATGACATCTTGGCTAAAGTAGTACAACTAGCAATAACAATTATATTCAGCACAGCCTAGCAACTGAGCAACTGTGGTAATTATTAATTTGGTACCTTTAACCGTAAAAGCAAGCTCTACAGTTATATAATGATATAGAACATATACCAGGAACTTGTATGGAATGAATTTTCCCTTAATAGATTGGTTTTACCTGCTGGTTCTATTGGGTCCCTCAATAAGTAGTGTCTTGCCACTGTTGTTTCATTCCTGTCAGGACTGCTGGTGCTGCTGGGCTCCACTTGGACTGCTGCCACTGTTCCCCTAGTGCCGTTTGTTAGTGACTTCTTAAAGGTAGACTTGTACAAGGAAAAAAAACAGGGAAATGACATTGACAATGTAATGAAATAAAATAATTGCCAAAGCAGTATTGTATAAAAAGTGAAACCATATTTCAAAGTCTGAGAAATATAAACAAATTTTCTTTTAAAAAGTGAGACAGAGATAGAGACAGAGACAGAGACAAAGAATGAATTTACTAGTAAATAGCCTCTCACTAAGGAAATTGTAGAAGGCATACATTAGAATTTATGAAAAAATGATAAATATGGAGTGTCTGAGATTTAATAAGGAATAAGGAATGAGCAAAAATGGCTAAATATGAATAAATTTTTACTGTATAGGACAATAATAGTATGAGCAATTGGAATAAAACAAGGTAGATGTAAAGGCAGGGAAACCCAGAGCCAAGAATATAAATGGAATTAAAACATGTAATTTAGCTGTAAGGTAAATGTATTCAGAATTTTATGTTCAGTAAAAATGTTGAAATTTTTAGTATAGCCAATAAAGAAAAGAAACAATATGGGTCATAAACCAATTAAGATAAAAATAGAAAGTTGATAAAAATGAATTAATCCAAAGAAAGCTCCACTGTTGGTGTTGTAATCAGCATTTACAAGGGAAAAATTTAGTACAGGACAAATAATTTATAGGATTATTTTATAATATTCACCAAAAAGTCAAATGCAAAAGAGCACAGTGGATCTGTCCACACACTGGAGATCCAAAGAATCCAGTTGAGGCCCTGGATCCCGCAACAATGTCCTGTATGAGTCCAGCTGAAGACCTAAGGCCCATATTAATGTTCTGCATGAGTCCAACTGGAGGCCAAGAGCCCATGATAGTGTCTCATGCAGGTCTGTGTCAAGGATCTGCACTGGGAAGGCCCAAAGGTGAGTGGTGGAAGCTAGAAAGTCTGTCCGAGCAGGATGCAGGATCTGTGCTAGCAGGTTGAGGGATCTGCACTGGAGCCACGAAGCAACAGTCAAAGTAAGGACCAGAGCTCCCCCAAAAAGAATCACAGCCATCCTCAGTGACAGTGAGGGCCCAAGCTATTCTGATGATGAGAACAGCTGAGTTCATATCAGGAGAGCCAGCATGACAATCTTCTCCAGGAAAATCAACAGTACTCCATTTTCCACTCCATTTCTCTTTTTATGCTGTTGGCAATAGTCCTCAAGTGGGCCCTCCACACCGAACAACATGCTGACTCAGTTCAGCTGGATGCTACAAATTGACCATTTGTTAATCCACCATAGTAGGAATGAATAAGTAGCAAAAAATAACAATATCCAATATGTCACAAATTATAATAAATTTAAATGAATTAAATGCTTTAATTAAAATATAGATATTAAAATGATGTAATGTAATGTTTACATTGCAAATGTAAACATATGCAATGTAGTAGCAATAATCTAAAACAAAGAAGAAATTAGCATGGAAAGAATTAAATATGTTGAACTAAATGATGATGAAACCCTGATATATACAATGTTTATGTACTGAACTGGTGCTTAAAACATATGAAGAATGAGGGAAAATATTAAAGACTGAAATTATGATTTAAGGAAGTCAGTAAAAAGGAGCTAAAGAAACTAGGCTTAAAATGATAGATAGCAGAAATTAAATGATAAAGAAAACAACCACAAAATATCAATGCTCCATAAAAAGAAATTGGTTCTTTCAAAGACTAGTAAATTTGAGAAGGCTTGCATGCTAGAGAATAAAAAATGGGAAAAAGCATAAGTACTACCTTTGTGATAATCAGCCTTAATTGTGTCAACTTGATTGGTTTAAGAAATGTTCAGGCACATGTCTTATGTAAAAGTAAGGCACATTTCTGTATGTGTGTCAATATGTCATGGGGGTCTGACCTGGATGCTACATATGTTCCCTAGCCTATTTCTTTTTGGTTCCACTGCCCCAATCTGCTTGCTGGCTACCATGAACTAAGCATTTTTC
>PVLD010024800.1:0-24811 GCA_004027595.1 Dinomys branickii
GGACTTTGTAGGCAAGTGGACAAAACTGGAGTCCATACTCATAAGTGAAATAAATCAGCGATACATGTGCAGGCAACGTATTGTATCACTGGTGTAAGAACCCGAGGGTGGGAATATAAACTAAGAGACATGAAGGAAATCTGTTCTAAAACAAAGAACAGATGGGATGAAGGAAAGTAGAAAAGAAAAAGACAAAAATTTATGTAGGTATATATGAATATGCATATATGCAGTAGGGCTAATATGGTTCTTCTATTGTATTATATCACTTAATGCTAAGGAATAATCGATGACGGGTTATTTGATCAATCTTGTATGTCTGTATGTGTTATCCTGAACACACACTTCGAAGATATCAATATGTAAAGCAGCAACTATTGGTGTTTATTTTTGTTGTTGTTGTTGTTTTTGCTGTTGTTGATGTTTGCCTGTTTTGTTTTTTGTCTTTGGATTTTTGGTTTTTGTGCTTTTTCTGTTGTTGAGAGGATTAATTGTCTGACTATATTTGCATGTCTGTATATGGGCTTATATATTTACACCTCGAAGATATCAATGGATAAAGCAATAACCACTGTTGAGATCATATCACCTTGTCTATAGATTAGTTGTGATTGTACTAGTTTTTATGCTAATTGGTGTCTGTTTGTCAATATGTTTTTGTACTTGTTTTTTTTAAATAAAATTTAAAAAATAAAAATAAAAACAAAGAGACCTTACAGCGAAGTATTTCAAGTTCTAAAGGAAAATAACCTTCAACCCAGACTGATGTACCCCACAAATCTATCCTTCAAAACTGATTGAGAAATAAGATACTTCTCAGTTGTTGATTCTTTGAAGTATTTCTTGTGCAGTTTGGTTTTTGTTCGTGAACTCTTTGACTAACTCTATGTCTTCAAGATTTTACCTACTTTCTATTCCAGTAGTTTTAGTGTTTCTGTTTTAATATTGAGATCTTTTATCTATTTTGACTTGAGTTTGCTGCATGGTGATAGACGTGGGTCTAGTTTCAGTCTTTCGCATGTGATAAGACAGTTTTTCCAGCACCATTTATTGAAGAGATTATCTTTCTTCCAGTGAACTTGTTTGGCCCCTTTGTCAAAAATAAGTTGGCATGTCATCTTATTCAAAAGTTTGTGCACATCTAAAGAAATCACCAGCAGAGTAAAAAGAAAACCCACAAACTGGGAAAAAGTTTTAGCCAATATCCCTTGGACAAAGGACTTCTATCTAGAATGTATAAAGAACTAAAAAAGATCACACACACCCAAAATTTAAAGACCCAATCCAAACCTGGGCATCTGAGATGAATACACAATTCTCAGATAAAGAAATACAAATGGAAAATAAATACATGAAAAAATGTTTAACATCATTAGTCATTCAAGAAATGCAAATTAAAATAACACTGAGATTCCATCCCACCCCAGAAAGAATGGCTTTCATCAAGACATCAACCAATAACAAATGCTAGCAAGGCTATGGGGAAAAAGGAACCCTTCTCCACTGTTGGCAGGAGAGTAGACTGATGCAATCACTGTGGAGATCAGTCTAGAGATTTCTGAGTAAACTAGGACTAGAGGTCCCGTTCAACCCTGCTATTTCCCTTTTTGTTATTTTTCCAGAAGAACTAAAATCATCATACCACAGTGATATATGTGTACCCATGTTTATAGCTGTGCAATTTGTGATAGCTAAATTGTGGAAGCAACCCTAATGCCCATCGACTGAGGAATGGATAAAAAATATGTGACACTTTTACATAATGGAATATTACTTAGCTATAAAGAAAGATAAATTTGATGCTTTCATAGGTTAATGGATGCAACTAGAGTCCATACTCATAAACGAAATAAATCAGACCCACAGGCATAATACCATGTTGTCTCACTAGTGTAGGAATCTGAAAGAGTAAATAAAATCTGAAAGGTATAGTAGATATTGTGAAAGGGAAAGAAACACCTCAAAGGGAAAGAACATCTGGGATGAGGGAGAAGAGAAAAAGAAAGAAGAGTGTATATATATATATATACACACACGCACACACAAAGTGCACACAGTGCACAAAGTGCACAGTGCACAAAGTGTAGCTAAGAGAGTTGTACTATTGACTTCTATTGCTTTAGTGAAAGGAATAGTTAATGTTTAACTGTTTGATCAATCTTACATGCCTATATTTGTTTAACTGAGTAACCAGTATGAAGATAACAATATGTAATACCACAACCACTGTTAATTTCCTGTCACCTTGTCTGAAATTCTGTATTGTTTCTATTGTTTGGGTATTGTTTTGTTTATGTCTGTTTGTTTGTTAATGTGTTTTCATCCTTTTATATTTAAAATAAAAAAGAAATAAGATACTTTCATGACAAAAAACTCTGAGGAAATATGTCTACCAAACCAGCCCTCTACAATATTTTGAAGAACATTCTAGAAAGAGACAAGAACTACAACTCCATGAACCCCAACAGAAGGAATTCATCAATCAAGACAAATAATTAAAATGAGGGGGCAAAAGGGAGGAGTCAAAACAAGGAATGTAATATGATAAGAATTAGTCAATACATATGTTATAGCCATCAATATTAATGGTCTCTATTCACCAATCAGAAGACACAGACTAGCAGAATGGATCAAGAAGCAAGGTCTAACAATATGCTGCATAAAAGAACATATAATTCCAAAAGAAATTGATAGACTGAAAATCAAAGGATGGAAAACAATATTCCATGTGACATGAGGCCAGAAAAAAGCAAGAATAGCTATTCCATTTGCAGACAAAGTGAATTTCAAACCAAGACTAACAAAGAGAGATAATGAAGGTCACTATGTCCTTGTAAAGGGACCAATCCAAGAGGAAGAGATAACAATCATAAATATATATGCAACAAATGCCAGTGCACCCAACTACCTAAAACAAGTATTAATGGGCATAAGAAGTCAAATAAGCACTAATACAATTATATTGAGGGATCTCAATACCCCACTGTCACAAAAGGTGTATCAACTAGACCAAAAATAAGTGATGATAGAACTGAACCAATCTTTTGAACAAATGGACTTAGATGTCTACAGTGGCCCACCCCACAATGTCAGAACACATATTCTTCTCAGCTGCACATGGGACATTCTCCAAAATAGACCATAAACTAGTTCACAGAACATGCTTAATGCAAAGGAACTGAAATTATCCCATGCATATTATCAGGCCATAGTGCAATGAAATTGGAAATCAATGGCAAAAAAACACAAGAACTTCATAAACATATAGAAATTGAATAGCATCCTCCTGAACAACAAATGGGTCATGGATGAAACTAAACAAGAAATTAAACGGTTTCTACAATTAAATAGTAATGATTATACAACATACCAGAACTTATGGGACACAATGAGAGCAGTCCTAAGAGCGAAATTTATAGCAGTGAATACCCATATCAGGAAAAAGAGAGCAAGCACAAATAAAGAACTTAATGGTGAACCTCAAACTTCTAGAAAAAGAAAAGCAGGCTAAGCCAAAAGCTCATACAAGATAGGGAATGATAAAGATCAAAGCAGAAATTAATGCACTCCAGACTAAGAAAACAATACAAAGTATCAATGAATCAAAGAGTTGGCTCTTTGAAAGATTAAATAAAATTAATAAACCCTTAGCCAATCTTATCAAAAAAGAAAAGACTAAAATCCACGCAATTAGGAATAAAAAGGATGAAATCACAATAAACCTGCAGAAATCTAGAAGCTCACCGACTTTGAAAACTTGTATTCTAATAAGATGAAAAACGCAGAAGAACATACGAATTAACAAAACTGAATCAAGAAGATATAAAAATCATAAATAAACCAATATCAATCATCTAGAAGAATTAAAAACATCCTACCACAGTGATATATGTGCTCCCATGTTTATAGCAGTACAATTGTGTAATAGCTAAATCTTGGAAACAATCCAAATGCACATTAACAGAGGAAAGGATTTTTTTTAAATGGGGTCTTTTTATACAATGAAGTATTAATCAGCCATAAAGAAGGATAAACTTGAGACTTTTATAGGTAAATGAATGCAACTCAAGACCATACTCACAAGTGAAATAAACCAGATTCACATGTGTAAACCTCATATTGTCTCCCCAGTGTGAGAAGCTGAAATAGTAAATAAGATCCAAAATGTATAATAGATATTGTAAAATGGGAAGCAACTATCCAAAAGGAAAAGGAAACTGGGATGGGGACATGGAGAAAAGAAGGAAAGGAAAGGAAAATAAAAGATGTGTGTGTGTGTGTGTGTGTGTGTGTGTGTGTGTGTGTGTGCATATATATGCTAAGAAAATGATATTACTAATTTCTCTTATTTCATTGAAATGAAAGGTTTGTGCTTATATTGTTTAGACAATTAAATGTTGATATCTTGTACTCTAACTGGGAGTTAACAATAATGTACAACATATTGACCATTATTACCCCTCCATTATTTTCTTTTAAATTTTTGTTTTATTTTTACTCTTTAAAGGTTTTTTTAAAAACCCTCATTAATTTGGTGCTAATTTTCTAGTCTGGAAAGCTAAACCTTTAAATATTTTCAATTTCCTTTCAGGATTTTCTTTAAACCTATAACCATACTTTGATTGTTGATAATTTCTGTTATCCTCTATTGTTTTTGTTCTCTATATTTTATAAACTGTTTTCCTAAGAGAAAACTTCCAAATGTATAAGTTTCAAGAAAACAATATAGCCCATCTTAATCATGGAAAAGCTACTAGGTATGAAAAAAAACAAGGAACAAAACAAATAAGAACAAAGAAACATTTTTAAAACCAGTGAAGCAGATGCTAAATTTTAAAAAACTAGAAATAATTTGAAACATATTGAATATTCAAATTTAAGATTAATCAAGTAAAGCAGCATTGCTTGTGCTTCCTAGCTAATCTATCATTGTCTCTTAATACACACTTTCCTTACTGGAGGAGTAGCCTCATTTCTGGCACAAAGACAGCAATAAAGGCATACATCCTGTGTTGTCAAAGAGATTATGTTACTTTATTCACATAAAATGTTAAAATAAAAACTAAAAATGCAATATTGAATTGGGAACAGGACAATAGATGGCAAAGAAACCATACAGCAAGCCAAAAATTTGTAAGAAAACTTTATGAGAAGGTAGAAAAATGGTAACTTGTATTGTGCAGGAGAAAAAAAAAAAAAAACAGGACAAAACTGTCATTTGAGACAACCTGAAGAAAAAACACAAATTCGTCAACATGAAGTGGGCCATTTCCAGGCAAAATGTTGTACATGTGAAATGACTGCCTTCAGGTGCACTTGAAAGGGTTCTAAGAGAAAGGAACGACCACAGGAGAACTAAACACTCTGCAAGCAAAATTAGAGGGAACATGGAAAACCAAAAGCTTTACTGGTTGGAAAATTAAACCATTTCTCAAATGCGGTCTCTTCAGTTAATAAAAGATGTTCAAACTGAGTTATGGTCTAATAGCAGAGATTAAATCAAAGGCACAGCCATCACTAGGTGGTTATAGTAGGCCATCTTACTAACAAAAAGTGCGTTAGATAACTTAGGATATTCTCTCCCAGCTACCCATGTGCCCAAGATACTTGCAATTAAGTACAGGCAAATCTTGAAAATAATAGTAGATATGTTTTGAGCCAATAGAGTTGACTAGGATCAAATATACAGGAAATCCACAACCCCTTGAGGAGGGAGGTCATAGAAAAAGTTATAGCAGACTGTTCAACACTTAAAGAGACTGCTGAGTTTCCCGTTTCTCAGGCAGGAAGAAAACAGTGATGTATTTAAACATGAAAAATTTCTTGAGTCAGACACTATAATTACCAGGGTGAAAAAACCAACTGTGCAGCAAAAGAAAATATTTAGAATATATATGAATCACAAAAAGTATAGTAAATACATATGAGCTACCACAAAGCAGCACAAAAAGCAAATAAGACAGTAAAAAAATAAATATAGATAATTTACAGAAAAAGAAAATGGAAAAGAGCATATGAATAATGCTCAAATTCCCTAGATACCAGACAAATGCAACAGAACAAATAATCTGATATTTCACATTCATCCATTTGATAAATTGAAATGTTGGCAATCAGTATTTGTAGGTAGAGAAATGTTAACTTTCATCCACTGAGGGTAGGAAAATGCAAACTGGTATGAAACTGGTATTAGAGAGCCACTGACAATATTTAATAGTATTTAAAATTCTTATTTTTGCTCCCAGCTACAAGTTCTTGATGGCAAAAGGATAATGTATATGAAATTCCAACAATATTCTAGTGACAGTGAAACAACTCAATTATATTTTTATAATAAATTCTATATGACAGTGAAAGTAAATGACCTAAAGCTTCAGGTATTAACATTACCAAATCACACAAATACAAATGTTGTTGAATACAGACACAGACACACATACATACACACACACATATATATACAGTATACTACCATAGGTAAGAGTGGTAGTTTAAAAATGTGCAATGGGTCATTTACATAGAGTAGAGATGTACAAATATCTCTTAAAGTTTTAAGTGCACAATAGTAGTGATTAATTAATGTGACGAGAGGAAAGGAATAAGATTTAATGAGGGAAGACCCAAAGGGAAATGCAGCAATTCCTAGTGTTTTGTCTTAAGCTAGAGTTGCGTACTTGGGTTGTCATTATATTAGTATCCATATTTTAAATCTTTTTACAACTATTTTGTGGATAATTTCAAGCATACAAAAAAGCAGAAAAGCAACACAATACACCACCATATACTACACATTTTGCACTATGTGTGCACTGCCCAGCTTCATTATTCATAATTTTACAGCCTATCTAACTTCATATATACTACATCAAAGGTCCCAACAAGAGTTGTTTCCAAAAAGCTCCAGGCACCATATAACTTTATCCATTATCATATCAGTATGTACTATATATTGAAAAACACAGGGGCCAGGCATACAGCTTAGGGGCCAAGGAGACAGCTTAGGGCCCAGGGATATAGCTCAGCAGCACAGTGCCTGCCTGGCAAGTGCAAGGCTGTGAGTTGGATTCCTGGTACCCAAAAAAAGACATTTTAATATAATCAAAATTGTTCAAAGAAGGATGCATTGCATTTGGTTCATAAGTGTTTCAAGTGTCTTTAAAAGATTTATAGGGGCTGGGGATATAGCTCAGTGGAATAAGTGCCTGCCTAGCAAGTGCAGGATCCTGAGTTCGATCCCCAGTACCGCAAAAAAAAAAAAAAAAAAAAAAAAATTTAATAAAAGATCTATAGATTAAATCTATAAATTTCCTTCTGTTTTTCTTGCAATTTATATATTTAAAAATATGATCTTTGTCCAGTAGTGTTTCCCATAACCTAAACTATGCAGATTATATCCAACTTTACCTGTCCGTGTGGGCTGTTCTTATGTTCTTATGTTTTGTGCTTAGTAATTGAACGCAGGGCCTTGTTCACGTTAGGCAAGTACTCCACCATTTGAGCTACCCTCCCTGCACTCAGGTTGACTTCTGATAGAATTACTTCATAATGACACTGTGTGTTTCCATCCAAAAGTATGAAGTTTCAGTTTTTCTCAATTTTTGTGTTGTTAGCAGCAACTAATAACTATTATCTATTTTTTTTTTCATTCTTTAGGGCTACAAAACCATGATTTTTCTAATGCTACCATCCATTCCTTCTCCCTTTTTAGCTAAAGTTCTTCTTTAACACAAAACTTCATCAACACCTAAGGTACAGTTTACATAGAAGAAAAGTAAATACTTGATTCTTACTCTTTATATATTTTTACATAACCTGGGACCTAACTGAATGAAAAATACTCTGCACCAAGGAGTTGGAAAGCAACCAACTTCATTATGCCAGCGGGCTGATGGGGGACTGCTCCCAAAGCATCAGCCCAGAGTCGGCTTTGTGCTTAGTTTATATGGGTTTTGCAAGCAGGCAATACAAAAGCTTAAAAACATGGTGAATTTGTATTGGTTAGCACCAGTTGTCTCTCACTACTGGGCAGAAAGTCGTTGAGGTGAGTGAGTAATAGTGTTGATCATCTCTTGTTGCAAGAAAGGACAGAGTGTGGGGCTGGGTGTGGTCACACTGAGCTAGGTCAGGTTACCTCTGGTTTGTAGCTGGGTATGGTAGTCAAGGTTGGATGAGTCTAACAGACGAGCTATGTGGTGGGTTTCATGACCTTATTTTGTCCTAATATGGAATTAGACTGCTAGTTGATTTTAATTTTTAAAAATTTCCAACACAGTAGCAGTTTTCAGGAGTCCGCTCCTTAGAACACCCAAAAGGCATCCATTGATATCTCTGTTGAAGAAATATTTCATGATAAGCATGTTAATGAGTGAAAAGAAACCAATAAACCAGATGTGTGGTTAGTAAAATAACCCTCTGACGAATGTTGGAGTTCCGAAAAGGCAATAACAAAAGAGAAATTTAAGGAACTTGGCGAGTTGATAGAAGTGCTGTCATTTAGATAGAGGGAATTGAAGAAATCGGTCTTAAAATTTTGTCCTACTTGAATTTACTCAGCAGTGAAACAGAAGTATTTAACAGGTGTTCTTACTGACAGAGCATACTAAAAAAAAAAAAAAACAGAAGGATACAGCAGCACATCAAATATCTTCTGTATTTATTTACAAATTCAGTGTGGCTTACATAAATTAAAAAAGAACGGAAGAAAACAAATGCCTTGGGCTGGGGATATAGCTCAGTGGAATAAGCACTTGCCTGGCAAATGCAAGGTCCTAAGTTCAATCCCCAGTACCACCAAAAAGAAAAAAAAAAAAAAGAAAACAGATACCTTGAAACAGAACTGCGCCTGGTATATGGTAAGCTAACAGGCCCTGCTTATTTGGTAGAGGTAGGTTACAGAACTGTTTAGCAGTAGCACAGAGACACCATCTGTCACATGGTTCTTGTTAACCATAAATTTAGCCATAAACAAACACTCAGTGGCTCAGGAGACACACAGTTGTTCCTCATAAAGGGATTAGAGGAACTTCTCCTAGGTTTCATCTTAAGCAGCAGAACATGAAACCTGTTTAACACAGTTACAGGACAATTTCACTTCTTCCTCACTCTGCTAGTTCACACATTCAGTATCTACCTTGGCAGGAACCTGCTGCATAAACAACTTTGCCTGTTGAGATATAAAGTGTTGTCTTAGTCACTGTATTGTTGCTACGACACATACCCAACATCCCCAAATTTAAAAGGAAAAGTTTACATTGATTCATATCGTGCCCATGTTCCACTCACCTCCCCAAAGCTCTGTCTGTGAGTGCATGAGGCTTTGGGGACAGCTAGATATAAACCATACCAGGTGGCACGCCATCTCACTGCCTCATTTCTGAGCTATGGGCATCTGTTTTCTTAAAAACCTAAATTTTAGAACAGAAAAATTACAATAGTACCAAACTTCAATATATACTGCATCCAGGTATTAAAATCTTATGCAGTGGCAATGTTTTTAAATTATTCAACCAGATATACTGATATCAGCTAAAGCCCATACTTAATTCAGATGTCCTTAGTTTTTTTCCAAATACCCTTTCTCCGTTCTAAGGTGTCATCTAGGATACAGGCAAGTGAAATACTACTTTTAGTTATGTTCCACTTGCCTGTGACAGGTTCTCAGACTTTAATTTTTCTAATGACCTTGACCATTTTCAAGAGCATCAGTCAGGTGTTTTGCAGAATGTCCCTGAACTGGGATTCGAGTGATGATTTTCACATGAAAGACTCTGGTTATGTGTCTGAGGAAGGAGGACCACAGAGATAAACAGCCATTTTCATCATACTATCCTGAGGAGGAAGAATGTCAACATAGCATCACCGATGATACTGACCAGTCATATGGCTAAAGAAGCATTTGTTAGGTTTTTCCAAAGGACAGTTCTCTTCCTTCTTTCCATCTGTACCCTTCAGAAGTTGCCATGCACAGCCACACTTAAGTTCCACATCCTTGAAGCAGAAATGCCAGTCACAGCTAGTGTTTTCCAAAATGGCATCAGGGTATTTGTATTTCACCCTGTCCCTCATCTCATGACATGCTTGCTTTCTCTTCACAGCCTCCTGCGTAACTTGACATCATCCATGAGGTATGTCTCAAAAGTTTGAGTGTCAGAGAGGCAGCACCAGCATCACATGGGAATTTGTCAGAAGTGCGACCCTGGGGGTCTCACCTACCACAGAATCATAAATGTTATGTTTTGGTAAACTTTCCAAGTCATTGGTGTTTGTTATGGTGCTAGAAGGAAGGATAACTTCTCTGGCCTTTACCTAGTTCATTTACTCTTGTGACAAAATCCCCACTTCACCCTATGGCTCTAGCAAATGTCACATTTCCTTCTGTGTCAGTGTTGCTTAAACTAATCACCAGTGCTGAATCTGTAATTTAAGGCCTCATTCCTTATCTAATGGTTACACAGTTATCTCTGAAAACCTGACAAGTCCAGGTATTAGACATCCTTTCCTTTTCATTACTAACATTTTCTCCTAGAATCCTTCATTAAGGTGTTGTTCTTTTTTCTCCTTCATCTAAATTCTGGCTGAATGCCTGAAAGGAATTTATTTCAATCAACACACTGTTATCTCCACGCTGCCCTTGTTAATATCAGTGGATTACTCCGTAGGCTCTCCATGCCTTCTTGGTAGTGATAAAAATCCCACGCCCTATTTGAAATTGATCCCTGGTAGGTTTTCCAGGTTTCCATTCTCTTCCAGTACTAATTCCCTGATATCTGGGCTTCCATCTGTTACTGGGAAGTGTGGCCCAGCTCCTGCCAGGAGCCAGTAGACACATTTCCTGATTATTGCTTGTGCCAAGTTTCATTTACACAGCACACTAAGAGCAAGTGATAAATGGTAGCTCAGCAGCACACAGCAGTTCTTAAGAATGTAGAGATATAACAAACAGTACTCACCCTCGCACCGTTTTCACTTCACTCTGTCATAAAACTTTGGTGTATAAAATTCTGTGAAATACAGAGTGTTTATTTCCTTACCTATGCTTTATAGGAGGCTTCTTTAGAGTCTGTGTTGTCATGGAAACTGCTTATAAGAAGATGGTTTGGAAAGAAATGCTAGATGTTAATTTGCAGTGAAACATCATAAATGTAAATTAATCAAGAGTTTATTAAAACTATCAAAATCTAAACTGTAACGTGATAGTTAACTATTGTGTCAAGTTGAGTAAGAAGCGCCCAACTAAACTGGATCAGCATAGTTCTGGGTGTGGCTGAGGGGATTTACTGATGGCAGAAGACCCACCCTGGGTAGGCTTGTCACCTGAGTGGCATGAAAGGGAAATGAAGAGGAAAGCTGGCTCTATCGCTTTGGAGGAGCACCAGTCTGCACCGTCACCTTGGGTGTCATCTGCTTCCTCTGCAGTCTCCAGCCTTCTACCGCAGACCCTTCAGCCTCCTGACATGGACTTGTGCAGGACACTACCATGAGGTCCAGGCCTTCAATTGGATCCTTCAGATCTGCGGCACACACACAGCCCCTTTGACCTCTTCCACACCTATGTGGGCAGCCATCGTAAGTCAATCTTGTAAATCCTTATATGTTTGTACATCTTTTATTACTGCTTATCTAGTAAGCACTGACTGATATACTCATCTGAAAACACTTCCTTAGTACACTACTACCCACGTTTGCAGCATTTCTTGATATATTTAAATTGCTATACATCTTTTTTTTTTTACTTTTGTGATGTTTTGTAATTCTTGACAATGGATATGTATTATTGTCATTAAAATGAGGAAGAGAAATAAAAATGAGCAGATAATTTTATCTGTAGAATACTTTCCTCCAAATCCCACTACAATTAAAAGGTTTTGTATAACTTATATCTTCATTTAAAAGATGGAATGAACTTTCTTAAGTATTCTTTGTCCATGCTTCATGTTCATTCATTAGACTGAATTTCTAGAAGGAGAATTACTGTCTTAAAGGGTAGTAAAAATTTTAAGACTTGATGTAAAGTGCCAACATTTTAAGACTTTAATTTTTTGGTCTTTTTTTTTTTTATGAGGCCAGGGATGTAGCTCAGTGGCACAGCACCTGCCTGGCAAATGGAAGGCCGTGAATTCGATTCCCGGTATGACTTTAATTCTTAAAAAGATACTTGCTTGGATACACTTGTATCCAAGTCTTCAGTAATTATTGAAGTAATATAAGCTTAAAGCATAAGTAAAATGCAAAGTTTGCAATTTTAAATTTCATGGATCTGAGGTAAAAGGTATCTTTCAAGAAGCATATACAGATTGTTCACATGCTCAGCTTCTACCTAAGAATAATACTAGCTGAGACAACCTTTTGTCTTTAAAAAACTGCAAACAAAATTTCACTGTCTTCTAGTATTTTGTTTCATTGATTCAGCATTCAGTACATTTGTCTGAACTCATACAATGTTTTAAAAATCCTCCCTAAATGTTTGTATAGAAAATATAGGTAGCCAGCCACATACGGCAGTGCATACTTATAATCCCAGCACTCAGGAGGCTGAGGCAGCTGGAAATTAGATACCAAGTTTTATCGGAAAATATAGTGAATGTTGCCCCCCCCGTTTTTCTTACAGTAACAGGCACTTTGCTATTAATCCTCCTCAAATTCTCCTCCCAGCTTCAAATACCTTCTTCCTACTATTCTTGCTGCTTTCTGAAGCACTTCTAAGATCCTCTTTCACGATTTTAGCTACACTGTAGTGGCTGTCTTGCTGTAATGAATCAGTTCAAAACTTCTATCTTTCCTGGTCATTTCAACTTTGGGGAAGAGCCAGAAGTTAATTGGTGCCAGGTCCAGTAAATAAGGTAGAGGAGGATACAGCATAATATTTTCATGAGCTGCATTTCCAACGGATTGCACTCAGCAGGAGCATTCACCACATCTCCTATCACACCCATGGATACACGAAGAGAACGTGCAGAACTGCTTCACAACGTGGCAAGAATCACGGGCAACATGTGTTCCACGTGAGGGGCACTATGTTGAAGGCTATTAATGGCAATGTGTCTTTTTTATAATAATTTTTATCTAAACATTCACTGTATATTTTGATCACCTCTTGTACACAGATGCAGATGTAAAGATAAGAGAGATGGAGATGGAGATATATTGAAATTTAAGAATTGGGAAATATTGAAGCAGTTACACCAAAATAATTTCTGTGCAATACTATTTTGATACATGTTAATAAGCAAGAAGAAGGGAATTAGGTAGGGCATAAAGGAGGGCAAGGAGAGGGCAGGGATGATCAAAATATGTCACATGCAGGAATAAAAATGGCACATTAATGACAAATATTTTGTAAAATTAATATATACTAATAAAGATATATCTAGAAATAATGTTATCTTCAAAAAAGTGATCATGTTGGGTACAGTATCACACACCTTTAATCACAGATACTCAGGAGACTGGACAGGAAGCTTGAAAATTCAAGGCCAGCAGGGACAACTTAAAGAGACCCTGTCTCAAAGTAAAGTAATAAAAAAACTGAAGATGTTCAGCCTGAGGTGCCATGGTCACTCTCCACTACTGCAAAAGATTAAAAATAAAATTTTAACAGTGATTATATAAATTAGAGAATTACTGAGTTAAAATAAATTAGAAATTTGTTTTTCCTAGTATTTCTTCACTTAACTACCAAAAGCGTAACATGCATTAATCTTTCAAAAGTTGTTACATTGTGAAAAATTTTGAATGTCTACCAGACTATAAAATTATTTTTAAAATGTGCATCAAGTAAAAATATTTTTCTATGGAAGATCTTGTAGTAAGCAGAATTGCAGGTGCTGGTGCATATGCATTAATTTTGGTGTACTTTAGATGAGCATTTTATCAGTAGATTAACATCTTTTTCAGGGCACTGATGTTCCTTCTCTTATTTCTTTAATTATGGTTTCTGATTCTTTGACTTATTTTTCCTTTTGGGATTCTGATTATACTATAATGCAAACCCTCCTCTAAAAAGGACTCTACTGTAATCTGTCCTCTCTTTGGGCTTTCTAATTTCTTTATTCTTTTCTCCTAAGTCCTATGAAAGCTTTCCATTAGAATGCACTTTTTCTTAGTATAAATAAAGGGAATAATAAAGGATGGGTAGAAGGGGCGAGGGGACAGAGGTCTTACGTTGGAATGTGATCCAAGGGAACACAGGCAAGGGGTGAGGGGGAGGGGAAGGAGAAATAATGAGAAAAAAGCTTCCATGTACAGAATCCTAATGACCTCAACTAATGTAAACATCATAGGCCATAACATGAGATAAGGTTAATAATGCCAATGAGAATGAAAAATGGGGTAGGGGAATTGGAGGAGGGATGGAGGGGGGTAGAAGGGAAAATAGTTAAAAGGAAAAAAAGAAACAAGCTGTGGTCTGGACATCTAACCACTTCCCTGGGTGACTGCAAACTAGATGGAGCATAAACATGCACTAGAGAAATAGAATTTTAAAATAAAATTTAAAAAGCTCCACTTTACCTTTCACTGTGGTTTGCATTTGATCATTGTGTTTTCAACTCACCATATTTCCTCATCTATCTGTGGTCACACATGAATTACTTTACAGATGTAGTTTTTTTCTGCTGACTCATCTTTCTAGCAGAACACTATACTTTCTTAGAATGGTTTAGGAGCAAACCTATAAAAGCTCTCTGAGACCCTATCTTCATCAAATAATCTGTGGAAGCAAGGCTTTGGTACAAACACAACTCACCAACTCGAATGTAGCCTCTGAAGTGAACTAGGGAAGACTTGGAACCATAGTCTCCAGGGTAAACTCTGTTCTTCAGCCATTCCTTCCCACATTTCGGCAAAAACCGCAAAACAAAGGGCATCACACACACACACATACACACATGCTCCATTTGTTCAGAGCTTGGCTCTTGTTCATCAGTATTTCTCCAGTATTTACCAAGAACAGTGCCTAACTAAATAAATTCTTGATCAAAAATATTTTTGTTGTGAGTGACAGAAACACAACTGAACCTAGATTAAAAATAAATGGGTACAGTCTAATGGATCAGGCTGCCACATGTAACCCCTATGCTAATGTGTTTGGGAAGGGGAGGGTGACATAGTTCACAAGCCCATGACTATGAAAAGTGAAGGAGTGAAGGCTAGACAAAGGAATAGGAATATTATTAGAGAAATATTATAGGAAAGGAACATTATTAGAGAAAAGGATTCCACAATTCACTATTTCCATAGAAGGGATGTTGTGTAAATACATATTACATGAAAGAAGAGTTTGTCTCTCACAAATATCATACAGCTCTCTCCAACTCTCTCTCTCTTTCTAGCTTTGTGCTTTTCTGATTTTTTTCCCTTTTAACTCTGAACTTAGTGACAGTTTTAACTGAGTTCAGTTGAAGCCCAGCCAAAAAGATGATTTGTCCTAGACCACCTTTTCTTATTTCCTACAGCAGCTATGCATGACCTTTCCTAAAACTGTGCTACTGTAAGCTTTCTCAGAAGTATTATTCATAAAGTCAGCTTTTATATTTACATTTGCCAAATACAATGTTCTTACAGAAAATTACCAAGAAATAGACTCAACCCATATTTTTGGTAGAGTTTTTTTATTAAACCTAGCATAGCAGTCAAGTAGACAAGCTAAAGGTCAGATGTGGTGTGATGCACAACCCTTCTCATGCCATGCATTTAATATCAAATAATGGCTCAGTTTACATAGAGAAATCAATGATTATGATCAGCAAACCATATTCAAGTTGTAGCTTCAACAATGACATTTTTAATTTTTTTAAATGGTACATCTTGTTAGCTTTCCCCACATTCAATTAATTGTTCCCCAAAATAAAATGTTTACATACTGAGCTCTGAACCTACCTCTGATAAAAAACTGAGCTAACACCTAGAAGAAAACAGTTCAACAGAGAAATGTAATCTCAGGAGGAAGATAAGATTTCTACAATTCTTTATGTAATAATTAATAGCTTTTGGAAGATCTGAACAAGTACCCCAAAATATTCCACTGTTAAATATTTAAATTGTTTGTAGTTGTTCATTATTATGAGGACTACTTTCTTAAATAACCCAGAAAGTGTTTCTGAGCATGACCATGATGATTTCTTGGGAATAAGTTAACCTGTTGTTATGGTTTATACATTGTGTCAACTTGGGGAATCTAGGGGTTTGGCTGAGTGACTCAGCAGGAAGCCAAGATGTTTACTTTGTACACATTCTGAGCCTGTGGAAGAGGAGGGCATGGAGACTGTGTGAGAGCTACATGCCCCCTGGGTGGGGGTAGGCTGTTTACAAGGTAAGGAAGAGAAAGAGGCTGCTTGCAGCCATTCCTCCCTTTTGCTCTGGTTGTTTTTGCTGTGCTTTGCTGCCATGAACATTCGCCCTCTGCCACGTGCCACTCTGCCTCAGAACCAGCCAAGTAAGTACTGAAACCTCCACAAACTGTAAGCTAAATAAACATTTCCTTCCTTCATTTTGGGTGTTGGGTATTTTGTTTCAGCAAGGAGAGAAAAGTAACCAAGACACCTGTATATCTTTAATTTTAAATATAACCATTGTTATCAAAAATATTTTTCTGTGTTTTGGCCTCCTTTATTCTAATTAAGTTTCTATCAATATTTTTATTTTCATGTTCATAGTGAATAATGAAACTTTCAAAAATTTGAAAAACATGCTACTTTTAGACAACATAGCATAAATGTCCTGCAGAATGGAAATGATTAGGAAAGCACCATTTGCAAGTAACAAAAGAAAAAAGATTTTGTTATTTTCCTAGAATATTTTTGTTTATTTGTTATCTATTATTTCTTATTTAGAAATAAAATAAAATATTTAAGGTGTGACTCTTTCTGATTATTGATTTGTCCAGAATTGGCATGTTGTGATACAGTTGTCTTTGTTACTAATTTCTATGAAATAAAGATTTCATTTAAAAGTTAATTCTAAAATCCTTAGATTTTTAGTTACACATTTGCACTTTTTACTTACAGTTCATTTTATGTATTCATCTTAGTCATACTTATTTAAATTCAGTCTGGGGCCAGGGATATAGCTCAGTGGTATAGAGCCTGCTTGGCATTATCAAGGTCATGAGTTTGATTCCCAGTACCAAATAAATTCAGTTTTCACATTGACTGAAACTTTCTCTTGGTTTAATACACAAATAATTTTGCATATGTTACTTTGACAATGAAAACTATCCTCAAGAGAGGCAAAAAGTTCAAATTAAATCAATATTTGCATCCTCCTTATTTTCCTCAAAATCCTTTAGTGTGAAAATTTCCAACCCTAAGTAAGATTAAAGGAATCTCTCCATATGCCTTTCACTTACCTTCACCAATTGTTAGCATTTTACATTTGTAGACAGAGGATAGAGACATCATGTGCATGTTTTCAAGCCCTCTTTCTCTAGAGAGAGATATATATATATGTTATACATAGAGAGAGACACATATACACATGTAGATACACACATTTAAAAATAAGTTTTACCTAACAATAGGAATTTCATTTGATCCAGCTATTCCTCTCCTAGATATCTTCCCAAAAGAGTTAAAGACATTACATTTGGTGGTACGTGCACATTCATACATACACCAGCAACATTCACAGCAACCTAACTGTAGAAACAGCTATCAACAGTTGAAGAGATAAAGAAAATGTAGTATATATAAGAGATGGAGTATTACTCATCCATATAAGGAAGGATGAACTTGAATCACTCTAGAAAAATGGACACTTCTGAAGCCATATGTTAACTGAAATAAGTCAGACACAGAAGGTTAAATACTGCACAGTTTTTCTTATATAAGAAATGCAAACTATAAACACTTCAAAGAGCAAAATAAGAGATAACAGGAGGCCAAGGATATAGTTCAGAGGCACAGTGCCTTCTTGGCAAGTGCAAGGTCCTGAGTTCAACTTCCGGTACCAGATAAAAAAGATAACAGGAAACGGAGCTAGAACTCTTACAAAAAAGAGATAGAAAGGGGAGGGACAAACGGGGTGGGGAGAGAAGGGGGATATGTTATGTATAGGTACCAACTCCCAAAATTAATGTAATTATTATGTACGGCAAACACATGCTAATTTTTAAAAGAGTTGAACAGAGTCTACATTCCTTAATTGTTCCAATATTGACAATTTATAGGTTTATTTCTAAGATACTTATAGAATAAATGAGAGAAATTTCAATATTCTGTCATGATTGAAAAATAATTCTCAACAAGTGAAATCTAAAAGAGTCCCTTCTGATAAATATTGTATGTGAAAAACTTATTACTAAAAAAGGACATAATAGAAACACTGAAAGCTTTCTTCCTGAGATCAAAGACAGGACATAAATGTTAACCATCTCTTCTTTAAACCAGCATAGTATATAAGAGAATCTCAAAAGTACAATGAGTCAAAAATAAATACATAAAGAGTACACATATATTTAAATAACTAATCATGTTATTATTGAC
Source organism: Dinomys branickii (assembly GCA_004027595.1). Lineage (NCBI taxonomy): Eukaryota > Metazoa > Chordata > Mammalia > Rodentia > Dinomyidae > Dinomys > Dinomys branickii. Next base: position 18,480 of record PVLD010024800.1, read on the forward strand.
AGGTAACACAAACATAGTAAAATGGATGGGTCTTCAGATCTTCGAAGAGAATTAAAACTATCACAATTAAAAACTATCTGCCAACAGAATTAAAATTATTGTAGTTGAAAAGAGACTCCTCAAGGTTGTTAGATACAGTATTAATGTTGTGTATTTTTATATATTAAAAAGGATAGTAAAATAAAAAGCTATACCATATACAATAGGACCAAAATATCAGATGTACAGGAGTAAACTATTTAAAACTATCCTACATTGACAGACTGAAAATTTAAAAATCACTGCTGAGAAATGTTAGTGTCTAAATGAAGAATATATAGCATGTGAATCAATTAGAAGACATAAATTATTGAGATGTCAACTCTTTCTTAAATCTGTCTATACAATGAATGCCATCACAATCAACTAACAAGTGTTTTGTGGAAATCAGTGAGATGGGTCTACATTTTATATGGAAGTGGAAATGACCTGAAATAGCCAAATGAAATGTGAAGTACAAATTTGGAGTGTTGACACTACCAGCTAATAAAAATTATTATATAATGAAAAAACAGACCAGTGAAGGAGTGATGCTTTCTTTCTTAACACTGAGAAAAGCTTTCCACAAAATCAAACATGCATTCATGATAAAAAAAAAATCCTACAGAAAATAGGAATAGATGGTCTTTACTTCGCTCTGATCAAAGCGATTTATGACAAACTAACAGCCAACATCATACCAAATGGACAAAAACGGAAAGCTTTCACTTTAAAATCAGGAAATAGACAAGGATGTGCACTGTCACCACTCCTGTTCAATGTTGTTCTGGAAGCATTAGCCAGAGCAATTAGACAAAAGCGAGAAAGAAAAGGAAAATGGATAGGAAAGGAAGAAGTGAAATTATCACTATTTGCAGATGACTTGATAAGTTACATGCAAGACCCCAAAAACTCCACCAGAAGACTCCTTGAATTAATCAACAAATTTAGCAGTGTAGCTGGATACAAAGTCAACACTCAAAAATCAATAGCATTCCTATACACAAACAACAAACAGACTGAGAGAGAAATTAAGGAAATCATATCTTTCAAATAGCATCCAAGAAATTGAAATATTTAGGAATCAATCTAACAATTCTATTCAATGAAAACTATAGCACTCTGAAAAAAAAGAGATCAAATAGGGTTTCAATAAATGGAAAAAATATTCCCTGCTCATGAATAGGAAAAACCAACATTGTGAAAATAGCCATACTCCCAAAATTGTTGTACAGATTCAATGCAATTCCCATTAAACTATCGTTAGCATACCTCACAGATCTAGAGAAAACATTCCTAAAATTCATCTGGAACCAGAAGAAACCCAGAATAGCAAAAGCAATCTTAGGCAACAAGGACAAGTCAGGTGGAATCACAATCCCTGACCTGAAATTATACTACAAAGCTACTGTAATAAAATCAACCAGGTACTGGCTAAAACACAGACCTCAGGATCAGTGGAATAGACTGGAAGAGGCAGCCACAACCACACAGCTACATAATCTTTGACAAAAGAAAGAAGGGGAAAATTATGTATGTATATACATGCAAGAGAGCTAACATAGTTGTACTACTGCCTTCTATTGCTTTATTGAGAACAGTTAATGATTAATTATTGATCAATCTTGCATGTCTATATTTGTTTTCCTGAATAACCACTTCGAAGTTATCAATATGTAATACAACAACCATTGTTAATTCCCTGTCACCTGGTCTATAATTCAGTATTGCTTGTACTATTCTTGTGCTACTTTGTAAATGGCTGGCTGTTTATTAGTAAGTTTTTGTTCTTTTACTTTTACAAAAAGCACACAAAGGGGCCAAACAAGCTCACTGGAAGAAAGATAGCCTCTTTAATAAATGGTGCTGGAAAAACTGGCTTGCCACTTGCCAAAGACTGAAAACAGACCCAAGTCTATCACCATGCACCAAATTCAAGTCAAAATGGATCACAGATCTCAGTATTAAAACAGAAACACTAAATCTATTAGAGGAGAAAATAGGTAAAAATCCTGAAGACATAGGAGTAAGCAGAGAGTTCATGAACAGAAAACAAACCACATGAGAAATACTTCAGAGAATCAACAACTGGGATCTCATCCTACTGAAAAGTTTTTGCACATCTAAAGAATTCACCAGCAGAGTAAAAAGAAAACCCACAAATTGGGGAAAAGATGCAACTGGCTGTTCCTTGGACAAAGGTCTTCTATCAAGAACATGTAAATAATTTTAAAAACATCAGCCCCCAAAAATTCAAAGACCCAATCCAAAAATGGGCAGCTGAGATGAATACACACTTATCAGATAAAGAAATACAAATGGAAAATAAATACATGAGAAAATGTTCAACATCATTAGTCATTCGAGAAATGCAACTTAAAACAACACTGAGATTTCATCTCACCCCAGCAAGAATGGCTAGCATTAAGAAATCAAACAATAACAAATGCTGATGAGGCTGTGAAGAATTAGGAACTCTTCTCCACTGCTGGTGGGAATGCAGACTGGTGAAACAACTGTGGAAATCAGTTTGGAGATTCCCCAGCAAACTAGGTCTGGAGGTCCCATACAACCCAGCTATTCCCCTTCTGGATATTTTCCCAGAAGATCTGAAAACATCATATCACAGCAATATATGTGCACCCATGTTCATAGTGGTGCAATTTATAATTGCTAAATTGTGGAAGCAACCCAAATGTCCATCCACTGAGGAATGGATAAAAAATAGTGGTATTTTTATATAATGGAATATTACTCAGCTATAAGGGAAGACAAACTTGAGCCTTTTACATGTAAATGGTCAAAACTAGAGACCACACTCATAAGTGAAATAAATCAGACCTGCATGTGTAAGCAACGTACTGTCCCACTAGTGTAAGAACCTGAAAGAGTGAATAAAAACTAGGAGATATGATAGACATTGTGAAATGAAAATGATCCAAAGTAAAGGGCACCTGGGTTGTGGGAAAACAGAAGGGAAAGAAGGGGAAATTATGTATGTATATATGAGATAGCTAACAATGGTACTACTGTCTTCTATTGCTTTACTGAAAGGAATAGTTAATGGTTACTGGTTTGATCATTATTGCATGTCTCATTTGTTTTCCTGAGAAACCACTTTGAAGATATCAATACGTAATACAACAACCATTGTCAATTTCCTACCACTTTGTCTGTAACTCTGTATTGTTTGTATTGGTCTTATGCTATTTTGTAAATGGATGTCTGTTTGTTAATATGTTTTCTTCTTTTCTTTTTAAAATAAATTTTAAAAAAGATACAGGCATTGAAAAATTTATCGAACAATATAGGCATAAACTTTTCAATGAACTATGGCAATTAGTACTATAACTATTGATTGGCACTTTAGTTTGGAGCACTGGTGATGACATACTTTTGAGTATACCTCCATGTTCATAAGTATTTATAAACTGGCCAATTTGCATAAACTCAGACTGCCACATCGCTGGGTCTTTAAAAGAGCTTTGTACTCTATGTACTTTCTTGTTACAATCTTCACATTTGATCTTATTTATATCAGCAACCGTGATTTCTACTTTGTGTTTCCTGGGTATTTCTTTTGAAGTCTTTTCACGTTTTCCTTCATCTTTGATGAGATAGCAGTCAGGCGATGTAAAAATAACTTAGCAAAAGCCCTAAATGTTTTAATTCAGCTGTGGTGAAATTTTATTTGAAGTTTATATGTTAACTAGCACTTAATAACCATCCTTAAGAAGGTATTAATGCACATCATATACTTTTAGTAATACAAACATGAGCTTAGCATTTATCATTTAATTGGATCAGAAAGGTTAAATGTATGTGAATGAAAACTTTCACAAATTTAATTTAAATCATTTCTTATTCTAGACCTTGTCGCCATAAAATGAAGCTTCTGAGTGTATCTGATAAGGTCAATGCTCCTTCCTACATTACTCAATAATCTTTTAATAATTCTAAAAACTGTTGACTTGTATTTGTTACAAAAAATTTTAATTGGTATAGAAAATTAAAATACAAATAGTATTTGTTTATTTAATGTTGAAAACTATGTCAGAGGTTTTAAATTTATTATTTTCAACCCATAAGGCCCTAAGGGTCTCCCTGCCTTGTTCTGTTTCTCAGTCTCATTTATCTGTACTCTCCCTCTTATCCCTCTCCAGTCACAGTGATCTCTCAGCCTTTCCTGGAACACTTGAAGAACACATCTAATAGATCCCTTCCACCCGAGACGCTCTGTTCTGACTTTTGCATGGCTAATCCCTCACCTTTAAGTCTTTGCTAAAAGACCTTTTCCTCAGTGACACCTACTTACTTTGACCTGCTCATCCCTGCCCAACTTCCTACCCCTGACCTTTCCTTTTCTTCTATAGCATATCACTCTCACTTGTGACCTTGTAAAAGAATCTTTAGTTATTAATATCTTATAATTCATATTTCTTTATTGTGAAAGGCAAAGAAACCTCTCAAAAGGAAAGAACAACTGGGGTGAGGGAAAAGAGAAAAGAAGAAAGAAGAAAGGGAAAAAATATGTGCATATATATACGCAAGATAGCTCAGGTAATTATACTACTAGATTCTACTGGTTTATTGAAAGGAACAGTTAATGTGTAATTGTTTCATCAATCTTACATGCCTACAACTGGTTATCTGAGTAATCACTTTGAAGATAACAATATGTAACACAGTAGCCATTGTTAATTTCCTAACACCTTGTTTTGAAATTCTGTATTGTTTTTTTTTTGGTTTTTTTGTTTTTTTTTGTGGTACTGGGGATTGAACTCAGGACCCTGCGCTTGCTAGGCAAGCACTTATTCTACTCAGCTATATCCCCAGCTCCTCTGTATTCTTTTCAACTGTTTTATGTTGCTTTATTTATGTCTTTGTTTTAGTTAATTTGTTTTTGTTCTTTTCTCTTTAAAATAAAAAAATAATAATCTATATTTGTTTGTTTCTGTTAACACAGGTGCCCTGCCTTGGATCCTCAGACAAGGATCTTTGTGGACTATTGCTGTTACTGGTATTCATAAATACAGTGTATCTCAGGAGTACCAAATAATGCAAAGAACATACTAAGTGCTTAATAAATCATAGATATATTCTTTCCTACTGACTCTGTATTCACTAGTGTTACAACAAATTTTCAATCAGTACAGAGGGTTAGTATTCTCTTAAAGTTAGGAAAGGTGTATTTAACCTTCATATTTAAAACAGCATAGACTCTTCATGATAATTACAATCTATTGAGCTCTATCAATAATTTACTCATTTCCAGGCATGCTAATGAATGCCTGTAATCCCAGCACTCAGGAGGCGAAGGCAGAAAGATTGCCAGGAGATTGAGGTCAAGTTAAACTACATAATAAGTCCAAGGCCAGCCTGAACTGCCTTGAGAGAAACTGAACCAAAAACAAAAACAAATAACCAAACAAAAAGAATTTACTCATTAAGAGGATATTTAATTCATTATAAGAGAATGTGGAGAGGTTCCGGGGAAGATGGCGACCAGGTGAGCAGCAAGGGAGCGAACCTCCTTAATAAACACCACCAGCTCGAGACAGACTTGGCGAGCGTGAATGCTGGGACCTCGGCTGGGAAGTTTAGACTGGGCGTATTTCTCTGAGATGCCAGGGGAGATGTGGTAGGGCGGACCAGCCTGCCGGGGCAAGACGTGGGAAAGCCCCAGTCGCTGGGAGCCAGGGACGATTCGCGCGGGAAGGAAGCTTGGCTCGGTCCAGGCGCCGTGGGAGCACAGCCGGCTCGGTCCCTCCCGCCTCCCAAGCCGGCGCAGCCCCCCCCCCCGGCGACTCCCAACAGAGATCGGCTTGCTAGCGGCCCAGACGCCCGGCAATCCCACGTTTCGCGCGTGTCGGGCGGGCCGCGGGGAGAGACCCAAGCGCCGGAAGCGGAGAGAAAGATTTGCTGGGTCCTAGCGCCCTCAGAGCCCGGACGCCTCGATCCCTCCCGCCTCCCGAGCCGGCGCAGCTCTCCGGCGACTCCCGACAGAGATCGGCTCGTTGGCGGCGGAGATGCCCGGCAGTCCCACGTTTCACGCGTGTCGGGCGAGCCGCGCAGAAAGCCCCAAAGGATAGACTGGCACCTTGGAACCTTCATCCCTGCAGGGACTCCAATAACTGGTGAGATATCGGCGCTCGCGACCAGATCACCGAGTGGGGGAGGAGATCCATCCCTATACCTGCAGGGAAACCTGGGAGGGTGGGGGAGCAGTCTTACACACCTCACCCAGGTCACTAGGTAGGGAGTATCTAACCAATATCTGTACAGCCTTTTAAGCGGAACTCTCAGCAGAAAGC
>PVLD010024801.1:0-13625 GCA_004027595.1 Dinomys branickii
GGTTACTTTTTTCTCATTGCTGAGACAAAATACCCAACACCCAAAATGAAGGAAGGAAAGGTTTATTTAGCTTACAGTTTGTGGAGGTTTCAGTCCCTACTTGGCTGCTTCAGAGGCAGAGTGGCACATGGCAGAGGGCAAACTGTTCAGGTCAGCAAACAACCAGCAAATGTGTGGAATTGCAGGCAAGCAGCCTCTTTCTCTCCTCTACCTTGTAAACAGCCTACCCCCACACAGGGGGCATGTAGCTCTCACACAGTCTCCATGCCCTCCTCTTCCACAGGCTCAGGATGTATACAAAGTAACCACCCTGGCTTCCTGCTGCATCACATAGTTAACCTTTTAAACTTCCCAAATTAACACAATAAACAACATCCCAGAAGGGTAAGGGCATGTCCTTTTCACCCCAAGATCTACAACTGCTGAGTTACTCAGCTAAGCCTCCAGACTCCCCAAGTTGACACAATGTATCAAGCCTAACAGACCTAAACACACATTACTAGGCCTTTCCTCTTAAAGGTGCCACTTGCTCCCAAGAGCATTATACTGCGGAACACACCTTTAACACATGGGATTTGGGGAACATTTAATATACAAGCTAAGACACTTAATTATTTTATAACTATCAAATTCTACAAAGGGAGAATGTGAAGAACTCCTTAGGTGTCCGCTTGGTCTCCTACAGTTGTGAAGATTCAGATGTATGTATGTATTTTGAGAGGGAATTTTCCTGAGCTTGTTTAGGAGGCGATATGTCCCGTTAGATACTTGGGTGCAAAATAATGGATAATGATGTGAATTTTTTTGTGTGTGTACATGTCTAGAATTAAGGGAATGCAAATTAAAACTTGAGAAGTTAATGTAACAGCAAATGCCCCCCCCCCCCCCCCCCCCCGCCAGTATACTTCAGTTTCTTGGTTGCCTGGGTAATAGTTCCTGTTGCAGTTCAGGTTGCTTCTGTTGCCTAGAAACCATTGGTCACTGTGATGCCTAGCTGGTCACTATGATGCCCATTATAGAAACCAATCAAAGACAGCCAAGAACTGTACCTCCATACCTCTCCTTGTAGTCCCCATAAACACCTTTCCCCCTGGGCCTTCAAGGTCTGACATTTTGAGGAACAATTGATTCCTAGTCAGTGCCTGTCCGATGTTAAATAAATCTGCCTCCAAATCCTGGGTGTTGTTTTGGAGATTCTGCTTGCCATAGCACTAACACTGAGCCCCATCAGAATGAGAATTTTAAATAACTGATGATTTTGAGTGTTGATGAGGACTCAGTGTGTTGCTAATGATCCACAATCTCTTTGAAAAACTTTGTTCTGCATATTCACACTCTATGATAGTTGCATTCCTAGGCAACTATCCAACAGAAATAGGCATGTTTGCCAAAAGACATTCAAGAATTTTCAAGACAATTGTAAGAGCCATTAACTGGAAACATTTCAAACTTCTGTGAAGAGGCAAATGAATCAGCAAATTGTGGTATTTGTACAATGGAATAACACAGTAATGAAGGAAATGCTTCCACACTCAACAGTTTGGGTGAATGTGACCAAAAAAACCCCCATGTACAACATGACATGTTTTTAATTCCGATAATAAAACATTAAAACTAGGAGATGTTATTCAGCGATATGAAAATTCAGGGAGAAATTCAGGGAAAATTTTAAGAGATGGAAGGGATACGGCTTGGGAGGGACATGTGGATGTTTTCTGAGGCTTCCAGGTAATGTTCAATTTCTTCACGTAGTTGCTAATTTTTGTGTCTTCTCTTTATGATAATTCTATAAAATGAAACTTTATGAGAGTGTAACTCAATAAAAATGTTTATTAAAAAACACAGTCAAACTTTTAAGGTCCTAACAAAAAAGATCCTATTGGCATTGCTTTTGGGGTTATTATCATATACTCTGATGTAGGCAGGCTCCTGAATTTAGTTGTAACACATACAGGTGTTATTCTCCTTAAGAAAATCCGAAACTAAATACATTTACAGAGAAAAGATTTCACTAGGTGTTATTTATAAAGAACTGAATGTATCTTTTGATGGGTCCTTTGAGGAATGATTCTCTTTGTGTATTAAAATATGATTTTCAAATATTTTATTCTAATAGGAAGAAATACATTGTGTAATTTGCAAGGTAAATTAAGTGTTCTTTTCCACCTCATCTTTATATTTCTTTTCCTTGTGTTGCTTGCGAGACACTGAAGCATCTTCACCATCTTTAGTATCATCATTATTATCCCATTGCGTCTGCGTCATACTTAACAGCGACGAAGAGTCTTCTCAATGTTTTCACAAGTCTTATAAATAAAAAATGCAGTGTTTACCTAGAATAATTTTGGCCTACATGTGTCTCTGTACTTGGGTCATAAAGTTTGAGTCCCAAAGCAGCTTCTATATTATGAATTACAATTCTAGCTTGATATATAAATTTTAACCTAATACAAGTGTATAAACTTGAAACCAATCAACTGAGTCTCTGCCAATGATAGCAGCTAAACTTCTAACCAATCAGAACTTGAAATTTGCCCATATGTGATCATATAAGGCAAATACAAACTGCAGCCAATCAAGATGTTTCTGAAGCTCTCTTCCTTTCATTTGGCTATAAATATAACCTGCACATGTAAGCGGGTGGACGCGATGCTAAATTTGGAAACATCTTTGGCCTCTGGATTGCTGTCTGATTCTAGAACCTTTTTTTCTTGTTCAAGTAAACTTTGTTAAAATTTAAATAGTCTCAGGCTTTTTTAAATTTCAAGAGCAGATGTCAGTTTCACATTCTCCATAGGTAAATAGGCTTGAAGTGGCTAAGATTTTCCAAATATCCCAGTGCTCGTATGAGGTGAAGCTGAACTCTAATAGGCATTCCCTCTGCAGTAGTCCTTGAATGTGTCTGGTTTCTTTGGTGTAAACCACAAAAACCAACTCTGGTTATCACTAAGCAAATGAAAGACAGGAAAGAAAAAATGAGAAAAGAATGTAAAGAGAACAAGGGGGAGAGGAGGGAAGGTAGAAAGAGAAAACAAAATCAGATCTATTAGAAACACACCAGGCTTTGGGAAACCCATCTTGGAAGATACTAGTTAGAAGGTTGGTGGCAAGAGCTGTGATGTAGAAAGGTGAGGTCTTTAGGATGACTCAAAGATCCAAAAAAAGATTTATTTCTTTGCTCAGAATTGAATGTCCTGGAAGGGAGCCTAGTGGGATGGGTTAATATCGTGCCCACTCCTTGACTATACTACACTATCAGGCCAGAAAGATATGAGTCTCTTCATTCATGGGCATAGGTAGTCAGGATCGGGGAATTTCTCCAAAGCGATATTAGAGCTAGGGACTTCTCCCAAGGGAGAATTTTGTCACTAGTTTGAGTTGTTGGATACTGGAGAGCCAAAAACCCAGCAGTCCTCTTCTATAACAGTCTTATTGGAGAAAACAAGTAGATGACTCATTTTAGCAGCTGGAATTATCATGGTGAACGTTTCAGGGCTAGTGTAGGAGGGACACTAATTCTAATTAACTTCAGACTCTTCAGACATTCAAGATTGAGCCACTCAGTGGTTCCTGGTGCCTCCACAGCCCTCTTGGAAGCGGGGAGCTGTGCTACTGCACCCTGGGATCTACACTTGCTTTCTAGTCTAAATTAATTTTCAGTCTGAAGCAATAAAGTACAAAATAAGTGTGCATATCAATCACTCCAAAGTTTGCAAAGACTGGAATAAACAAAACAGCCAGAAGAAAAAAGCTAACGGACATTTGAGAGAAGATAAAATAACAATAATGAAGTGGCAACAAGAGCAGTCAAGTGAAGCAGCTGGAATATTAGGTGTTATTTACAAAGGAATTTGATAAATGTTTAGGAAACTAGATGGAATTAAATAAAAGGAATAAATGTGTTAATTTGCAAAAACTTCCATAAGAAGGGGTAATAAACTGCTTGGCTTAAATAATAGGTATAGTATTTATTGTCTCAAAATTTTAGAGGCTAGAAGTCTGAGACCAGGATATTAGCAGAGTAGGATTCAGAGGTGTGAGACAAGCCCTGTTCCAAGCTCCTCTCCCAGCTTCTGGTAGTTTCTGACGTCCCTTAGCTTGGGGGTACGTCATTTCAGTCACTATCCTCATACTCATACAACATTTTGTCTTTATGCGTGTCTACCTCTACATCCAAGATCCAAGTGGGGATTTGGATTTCCCCTATGTAAAGGGGCAGATTCTCCTTTATCCAAGTGCACAAGTCATATTGGATTAGGGTCTGATTCTGCTGACTTTATTATACCTTGATTGCTTCTGTCAAGATCCTAATTCTAAATAAGGATATTTTGTGACATACTAGGGGTTAAGGTTGAAACATACATTTTTGGAGTATATAGTTCAATCCTTAATGGGGAAAATGCTTATTAGTCAAGAGTAATACTTTATAGTATCTTTTTCTGGGACCTGAAGACATGTTCACTAACAGCTTGGTTTATCAGAAGGTAAATGATGTTTCCTAGGCTCAAATAACAATGTCAAGGCTGCAGATTTTATGATCTGTGGATCTGACCCTAGTTAATTCTGCTCAGCTTCTGGGTTTACGTGGACTGTAAAGTAGAAAGCCCATCCCCGGGAAAATACTGGTAGTGCCATTTGGTATCAATTGTATTGAGAGTTTTCATGTCTTTCATTTCAATCTTAGTTTTCCAAAACTCTTTAAGGATTTTGTTATCATCAATAATTTTTAATGCTTAAATATGATATCGCTGGTGGGGAGGGGTTATAGGTTTGGAATGTAATGATAACTCGCATTTATTAAACAAGTCAATGAAATGGAAACAAAATGAGGCCTTCCCTTTTCCCTTTGACAGCAGGTGGGGCAGGACCTCACCGACAGCTTCACACCCCACCCCCGTCTGCGAAGGGCGGTCTGGGTGACCCTTCCGTGATGCTGCCTGGCTTTGGCGACCACACTCTGGGCTGTGGGGGCACTTGCTGCCCTCTCAGGACTCAGGAGTTGGTTGACATCTTCAATGCCCCTCCCCCCACAGCTGTGTTCTTTAAGAGTGACTGGAAAACCGGGCCGGAGACCAGGGAGGGCTGGTGACCACTGCTAATATCCCCCATGTTCCCAAGCCCTAAATGAGCGGCCTCTCCAGGAGACTCCTTGAAAGTGCTTTTCCACCTCCGACCATGGAAGTTTGTATACACCCATGTATGTTATAGTATAGTCTGAGGCAGCTATATGTCTTCCCAAGGCGAGAGTCCAGGGGTATAGATAAACGCAGGAGTACAGTTATTATCACAGAGAAGATGACTGATTGAGTGGTGGGGCAACCGAGATGAGGGAGGAGAAAAACTGAATGATCAAATGGGCCATTATCTGTGTAGCTGAGTAACAAAGGTGAAGGTAACATTATGTAGGACAGCATCCAGAGCTAATTCCCTTCTATGTTCTCTATAATTCTGTATTTCCTTAATCGTTTTTGTATTAAGAGAAGTGAAGATAACTTTATATTATACAGCATCCAGTGCAAATTCCCTACTATCTTCTCTATAATTTGGTATTTCCTTTAATGTTTTTGTGTTAACTAATGTGAAGATAACATTATGTAAAGAACATCCAGTGGTAATTCCCTACTATATTCTGTATAATTTTGTATTTTCTGTATTGTTTATGGCTTATTCTGGTTCATATGTCTCCATTCTTTTGTCTTTAAAATAAAATTTTAAAAAAAAGAGAGAAAAAAAAAAGAAAGTGCTACAGTGGTGATTTCAGCCCTGTCATTTTTTTTGTTTGTTTGTTTTGTTTTGTAGAAACAAGGGAGCTGTTGATCCAGCACCTGCTCCCTCACAGTTCAGGGGAACTGTTGCCATGACAGCCGGTCCTGTCCTAGAGGCCTCACAGCTGTCCTAGGGGATATTTGCCTTGACTGCAGCAGGCTTCCAACATGGCCCTGGGCCACATGACTGCCCTGCAGGTGCTCTGGAACACCCTTCCTTCTTCCACGACTATTTCAGAAGTACCCAAGTAGATCTGCGAAATGCAAGGAACTGCACATGCCTGGGCTGCCCCACCTCTGGATAAGCAGTGCTCCCTCACACTCCCCGAGTCAGTCCAGGAGGGACCCGCACCGGCGATCTACTCCAGCACGCCTCGGCCCTGGCCCCAGTAAGTGCCTCGTTCACGCACTCCTTTGCCTACTCACAGCTCTTGTCTCCGGTCGAGTGGAATGAGCGAGCAACACTAGCACTATCAGCCCTGAAGAGCTCCACACAGTGGTGGAACAGCAAACACAAGAGCAGAGGGGACCTGCAGGGAGCTGTGGAGAGCCCTGGAGGGAGAACGGAAGCTGTGAGAACTCCAGAAAACCCCTCGGGGGACACTGAGTCTCGGGTGCTGGGAAATCCCACGGGGTGGCTGAGAGGCTCTAAGAGCCATAACAGCCGGCAACACTGAGAGCTAGAAGGCAGCAGCACTCAAAGCTCAGGGGTGTGACATTAAGGGCTGAGAGCCACTGCCTCTCAGAGCCGGGAGCTGCTAAGGTAAAACAAGCTGCGCTTCGTCATTGTAAGGATCCCCTGGGTTCTTGTTGTACCACAGGAGGGAGTGGCGGGGAGGATAAGGAAGAAACAGACAAAAAGCTGGGATCAGGTGGAGACCCTCCCTCTCCTGAGTGGGGAAGGGGACCTGCCCAAGAACAGTGGAACATTTATTTAATACCCTTGAGAGGCTGATATTAATTTCAGCCTTCTGCCTAGCAATCAGTTAACAGGCTACAATGGCTTGTTTATGTGCTTCGAGGAGCTCCCGTGTTCTTGGGCTGGCTTCATCCTGCACGTGTAGTTACTTTCCAGCTTCAGCTGCTCCCATCAGCCGATTCGTGAATTCTATCTGAATTGAGCAAAAAGAGCCCAGAGCTGATTGGTGACACCAAGAAAATAAGACTTTAATATTCCGCTCTCAAAACATTCTCATTTTATATATAAGACAACTAAGGATAGAAGTTGCTGTGATTTCTGCAGGCCAATAGCTATAACAGAGTAGAATCAAACTCAGGCTGATTCTAAAATCCTAGTGTCGTGCTACGTAGTAAACTGCATTGGAAACAGTTTTCATGACCTGAAATTATCCAGACAGTTGCCTCTTGGTTCTTTGCTTCTAAATCAATGTCTTGTAAAACAAGTAACTGGAAATTACCTAAAATATTTTTTGAGTGTAACAACAATATTGTACTTATTCTGTATATCTTATGGGGAAGTCACTGGGGGAACAGTAAAGAAGGCAGGGAAAAAGCTGGGGAAAGGAAGCCAGGAGAGGCCATTTCAAGTCAGCTGCTGAGTTTCCAGGACTGCACCTGCTCTCCTGACCCTGCTGCCAGAAACGTGTAAGTGGAACAGAAGGACTCTTCTGCTCCAAAAGCGGGCCAGAGGGCTCTGAAAGCACCAGGAGCTGTCCTCAGAGAGCTGGCTAGAAAATGCTAGAACATTTAGGATTCAGGGAAAGTCAGTATTATACAACCCTTTTAATTATGGGTTCTGCATTGTTAGATTCCACCAACCATGTACTAAGCAGATTTGAAAAAAATTGTGTGTGTACTAAACAAGCGCTGATGTTTTTCTTGTTATGGCTCCCTAAATAATATAGTAAAGCAACTATTTATGTCACATTTATATTGCACTAGGGTTTATAAGCAATCAAGAAATTATTTAATGTGTACATGAGGGTGTGCATAGATTATATGCAAAAGCTATACCATTTTATTTAAGTAACTTGAACATCTGGGGATTTTGTATTTCAGAGATGGAGTGGAACTTAAGCTAGTCCTTTGGGGAGATCAAAGAAAACTCTATTGGAGAAACCCTTCTTTTGACGTACTCACTTTTTTATAAAAGAATTACTTTTGTCTTGGGCCCAGATTGGCCTCCCCTGGGTTATTTTAGGCAATACACTCAGTGCTGAGAGGTGAGTGAGGTCTCTACTTCCTCAGCATCTGAACTGCATGGCATTCAATCTCTATTGTTTTATAAAGAAGGAAGACTCGGTTGCCTCACATAACAAATGTTCATCCCCTGTGTCTGGTAATGGATCAAAACAAAACAAGACACAGAACTTCCTGATTCAAGGTCTGGACCAAGTGGAGAAATGAGGGTGGATTTATTAAATCATTCTCTGCCAAGCTTCGGTTTCTGAGTGTGCCTCAGGCTTTACCCTGGAAATATGCCACCTCAAGCATGCACAGGCATGCATGAAGAAATTACTCTTGCTGTCAGTAACATTTTGTGTTTGGAAATTCTCCATTTCAAAAAGCATCAGCTTCCAAAAGGTCTGATAGTTTCTTAATTGCCTTTGCAGCACAGTAACTCCTTTCCTTTCCAGTCTGTTCTGTGAAGGTGACGTTCTTTTCCTCCCTTACTCCTTGACTGTGTGTATGCACCATGAGCTTTAGCAGTTTTGGGATGGTCTTAAGCTATATATATCAACAAACCTGCCGTGTTTCAACCCATCTTTTAAATTCATTTGTCTCCTCTAAGAATGTGCTGATGCGCCCCTAGCCACCTGCTGTGCGTGAGCATAAAAGGGTGTGACGATGACTATAGTGGGCGGCGAAAGGAGGCTTCTGACACCAGGTACTGGCTGCCAGCAAGGCACAGGCTTGTTGCAGCGCAGCAGAAAATGGTTCTGTGGCCAATAGCAAGGCTGAGAAATGGTCTGACGCAAACATGATCCAATCCTGACAGCACCCCAGCTCTGCTTCCCAGTGAGAGCCCGGAGCACAGCCCTTTCCGCTGACACTACATAATGCTAACAAAGCTGCCTTGTTAGTCCTGGCTACAGACCTCCTACAGCCGCATACAGAGGAGAGGGAGAGTAACTGACACACATGAGAAACCAAGCAAGGTACCTCAGGGACAATAGATAAATGTGCTTATTTCTCTAGATCCTGATCTTTTATTTAGTTTCTTGCTAATATGAATATAACAGCAGGAGATATTTGTAGTTCCATGCAATGTATGCTGAAATAGTCCCTGGCCTCTAGGTTTTGTCCTCTGATTCTCCTTTAGCCATTAATCCAATTAACAGAAAGGATGGCAAACAATACATACATAGAGAGAACAGGACTGGGAAACCCCATGGCTGTGCTGCTTAGGGAGGGCTTTAGGGATGAGTGATGGTATACTGTCCTTGAACTGAAACCATGGGCTTTTCCTCTACCAGTGGCCCCTTGGTGCTCATATGCAAGTTCAAGGAGGAAAGCTTCATCATAGCAGCAACCAGATACTGTGCCATAACAGAATATTCCTTAGATTTATCATCTTTATCTTCTTAGTTTGGAAATATCTGTATTGTGCAAGGCTAAAAGTGTTATACATTTATACTGGGATACCTAAAAGGAAGTACTATGGAGTTATTGGGTAAAGGGTGTTAAATACGTATAAAGTACAATCAGTATTCAATAAGAGCTACTCAACTTTAACAGATTATTTTATTTTTACAATGTGAATTTACATTAATTCACACTGTAAAAAACAGAAAAAGAAAAAATAGAGAAAAGTCAAGATTCTAAATGTTCAAGTTACTATCACCTCATACCTCTGAACTCAGACTATTGGAACAGTTGACAGTTATGAGTGTTACTAGGTAACCAAAATTATCTTCATTTTTGACTTGGGGAAATGGTATTTAGAGCATCATATGCTAACCAGCTACCTCTAACCCACTCTGCAAAGCAGTAAAATAGAAATAATCTTAAGAGATTGATATTCATAAGGTGACCTTCTCTTTTCTCTAGACAATAAGAGTACTTTGAACAGCCAAGGGCCCATGTTAAACCACAGAGCATGATTGTCTTGGTTACTTTACTCTTGTTGCTGAGACAAAATACCCAACACCCAAAATGTGGAAAGGAAAGGTTTATTTAGCTTACAGTTTGTGGAGGTTTCAGTCCATACTTGGCTGCTTCTGAGGCAGAGTGGCACATGGCAGAGGGCAAACTGTTCAGGGCAGCAGAGCACAGCAAAAACAACCAGAGCAAAAAGGAGGAATGGCTGCAAGCAGCCTCTTTTTCTCCCTTACATTGTAAACAGCCTACCCCCACCCAGGGCACGTGTAGCTCTCACACAGTCTCCATGCCCTCCTCTTCCACAGGCTCAGGATGTGTACAAAGTAAGCACGCTGGCTTCCTGCTGAGTCACTCAGCCAAACCTTAGACTCCCCAAGTTGACACAATATATAAACCATAACAATGATACAAGCAACATGAAATGTTGAGCCAGAGAAACACTTGACAGAGAAGTATGAGTGGGAACACTGGCAACATGTTCCTTGTTTTCTTTGCCCTGTCTCTTTACCCTTCTTTAACTCCCTGGCACTCTCTCTCTTCTTCTCCCACCCTCCTCTCCTTCCCATCACTCGGCCTCTCCCCCTCCTCCCCTCCCACTCCCACTCCATCTCTTCTCTTTACCCCTCTCTTCGTTCTTCTATATTTCCTTCTGCCCTATATGAAGGCTTCTCTCTTAACAGTTCATACATGGGATCTCAAAAATAATCATTTCTAAGTGCTCCATACTCTGAAAAGAACAAACATTTTGATCCTTTCATTCTCTAAACAGAAATTTCCAAGAATTTTACTAGTTTTTGGACTAACAGCATTCGGACTGCTAAATACTGAGAAATTGCTTGTGTGTGTAAAGCCGTAGAGAGAAATTTCATGATCTTAGCCTTCGGCACACATTGCTTAATTCAGTTTGCCTAGGACATGGGAGAAATAGGGATATTGATGTCACATTGGGAAATATGGCCTTGCTTAACACAGGACATACGAGTCTTCTCATGGAGACTCTACTTATAGCCTAGAGCTCATAGTTAAGTGCTTAATTAAAAAAAAAACTGAAAAGATACAAGGGGAATAAACTTCAGAGAATTTTCAGAGAATGATCTTTCATAATCTCCTGCAGGACTGCTAGCTACTAAATTCACGATATTGTTACCAAAAGATCTGATCTCTGCAGTAGCCATAGCAGAGAATAGCTGCCTAGGCACTTTGGCGGTTACTTTTTATATCCTACCGATAAGAATTTGCCATTGCTACTACTACTATTTCACAAAAGGTCAAAAGGTCAATCAAAAAGAAGCAATTATAAGAAGTAAACTGTTTTTATGAAGTCATCAGAATAAGTAAGGGAGGGCTGGAGGTACAGCTCAGTGGGCTAAGTGCTTGCCGCTGAGCACTAGGGCCCTGAGTTCGATCCCCGGTCCCGGGAAAAAAAAAAAAAAAAAAAGGGGAAAATAAGTAAGGGAATTTTTTTTCTAATAAGCGAAGCAAGTTTAATTTCATCTGTGCGTCAGTAAGAGGGTCAGTATTGAGATATCCAAGTACGAAGGACTCAAGTAAGCAGCAAAGCATTTTCATTCAGTCATGCCCAACTGTGTGTAATTTAACTCCAAGGTTTCACTTATTGTTCTGAGAATTTGAAACGAAATGTGAAGGCCAGAAGTATCAATGTGAAGAAGTAAAGCCATCTGTGAGGACAGTTTTTATAGGAAGAGAGGTTGCTACCCTTGTTTCTAGCACTTCGCATGTCTCATCATCTACACTATTAAGTTGACGTACTTATCTCCATATTTCAGGTGTTTACCATCAGGGAAGGTAAGTAAATTTTGCAAAGTCTCAGACAATAAGTGACTTCAGAGAATCTCAACGCATTGTGATTCCCGTTACAAAGCGCATGTTTCTTTCTGTTCTCCTTGTCTCGATGAATATCCATGGCACCCATTAAGGGGAAATGAAACCCCAGTGGGGCTGTCCAACAGATTAGTGAATGAGTGGAGGCAATCTTACTGCTGGGTCACGGGACTGAGTTTATTGATTCTATTTTCCTACCTTTAAATCAACCCAATCCTCTGTAAAAAAAACCCTCTCCGTAGTGGATACTTGGTTACCTGGTCTCTGAACTTTGCCTGCGCAAATTCCGTTCCCTTCTCTGACCTTTTCTTAGAATTTTATCCTGACTCCCTACTTTATACCTCCTTATCTTCCTGGCTTCTTCTGTCTATCGCACTCTGCTTTCTCTTCTATATGTCCCTTCACCAGTATTCCATAATTCCATAGTACGCCTTTCACTTCTTCCTGTGGGATCTGCGGTCCAGGCCTGCTCACCATGGGATCTCTGTCACAGGAAGAACACGGTACTACATACAGAGAAGTATAGTCAGGAGTACCTGTATTTGGAAACTTCTCTTAAATGTTCTTAATCCATTGCTTTGAAAGCTATTAAAAGCATTTCTTGTATTTTTGTAAATTAGTAAATTTAGTTTTCCAGTTTGGTTGTTTGATGAATTAATTCTTCTATTAATGCCTGCATAAGAGCAGGGATGACAGAATGAAGTTTGACATAGATTTGTCTTTCCATTAGGCATACTTCTGTTTCCTGGAAGTAGTTGTGGAATTCTTCAAAGTCAGACCTTAGGGACAGTGTTGCAGGGATATGAGACATGGAGAATAATTCTTTTGGAGTGGCTAGGGAAGGGTGGGTAGAACTTCCTGCAGCCAACCAGGGTCTGGATAGTCTTGGTTGGAATGAGGGCCTCTTGTTATTCTATCAAGAACCTCTTGGGCATTCCCTTGCAATGGGAGGGGGATGCAGCTCACTGGTCTCCAATTCACACAGAAAATACAGTGTTCCTTGTTCCTGCCCTTATAGAGATCCTTGATGAATATGCTGAGAATTAATAGTTTTTAAGGAAATGGCCCAACTTTTAGAAAAATGTCCAAATATAGTTTTGATGATTAAACTTATTTTTTCTGAACACAGTTAATACTTAGCATTTTGAATGTAAAACTTGCAGTTTATACTAATTTTTGTTTCAAAAATTTAAACTTAGTTTCAATTTGCTAACAATTAATATGTGCATTTTAATATTTTGCAGATTTCTAAGTAGTCTTTTAATCATTCCTTTACAATTTAATGCTGACCACAGATAAAATCAAGATAGTTCAAGGTACAAAAAATCTAATCTATTAAAGTATTTCCTTCTGAATATCCTCAATTCTTGTCCAGTTTTACATACTGAAACTTTCTGCAAACTGCTGCCCTCTTCTGAGTTTCTTGTTAGAAACCAAACTGTCAGCATTTCATCTTTGATAGGATTCTTGGCTAATTTTTGGTTTATATCAGATGTTTTTAAAATTAAGTTTTAAATTTTAACTTAATGAGAATTCAGTTTAATTTTAATTGCAAATGAACCTTAAAATTTGAATTTTGTTTCACATTTTAAATTAAAAATCACTTGCTAAAAATGCAAATTAAGGCTGACATGTGATTTGAGGAACTGGCGAAATGCTAGCTAAATGTGCTTAAATTTTAAATTTTAGAAAGAATAATTGTAACATAAATCATCTGGAAAAGTCAAAAGTCACATACTGAATGCCAAGTTTTTGATGGAAAAAGTATTTATATTGGGCATATTCAGTAAATTTATGATTTGCTAAGTTATGATTTGAATAAAAAAGTGTTCCACAAATGTCTCCAGTATTTAGGGTTGGGGCTTTTGAAACATGATTGGGTAGACTTCCGGGACGATGGCGACCAGGTGAGCAGCAAAGAGGAATCCTCCCAAAGAGAGATCTCTAGCTTGAGAC
>PVLD010024802.1:0-24810 GCA_004027595.1 Dinomys branickii
GGGACTTTGTAGGCAAGTGGTCAAAACTGGAGTCCATACTCATAAGTGAAATAAATCAGCGATACATGTGCAGGCAACGTATTGTATCACTGGTGTAAGAACCCGAGCGTGGGAATATAAACTAAGAGTCATGAAGGAAATCTGTTCTAAAACAAAGAACAGATGGGACGAGGGAAAGGAGAAAAGAAAGAGACAAAAAGGTATGTATGTATATATGAATATACATATAAGCAGGAGGGCTAACATGGTTCTACTATTGTATTATATCACTTAGTGCTAAGGAATAATCGATGACGGGTTATTTGATCAATCTTGTATGTCTGTATGTGTTATCCTGAACACACACTACGAAGATATCAATATGCAAAGCAGCAACTATTGGTGGTTTTGTTGTTGTTGTTGTTGTTGTTGTTTTCCTGTTTTGTTTTTTGTCCTTGGATTTTTGGTTTTTGTATTTTTTCTGTTGTTGAGAAGATTAACTGTCTGACTAAATTTGCATGTCTGTATATGGGTTCATATATTTACACTTCGAAGATATCAATGGATAAAGCAATAACCACTGTTGAGACCATGTCACCTTGTCTGTAGATTAGTTGTGACTGTACTATTTTTTATGCTAACTGGTGTCTGTTTGTTCGTATGTTTTTGTACTTTTATTTTTTTAAATAAAAAAAGGGAAAGAAGTCAGATATACAACCTTATCACATGGTTTCTCATATAAGAAACTCAAATAAATATATGTATGCAAATAAAGGGCAAGATAGAAGATAATTAGGAGGTAGACAGAGGTTCAGACAGTTTTCCCCAAATTACCTATTCTATTATTTTAAAAATATTTTAATAGATATACTAATCTATACTATTAGTTTCATTACAATATAGTTTATATTGCTAGTTTCATTTATATTACTAGGTTCTCAGACCATTGGAAAGGAAGTTTTGTGCTAATTTCTGTTTGTTTCCTCTTTGTAAGAGAGACTATTTTTTTGTTGATGTCTTATACTCTGAGTAGCTCTTTGAAAGTAACAATACACAGTGTATTAACAGTTGTTAGTCTCTTATTATTTTGTTATGAAATTTTGTTTTACTTTTTCATAAAATAAACAGTAGACAGCCAAAGGTATCGTCTACAGATTCGAAGATGTATGAAGACACTATAAAAGAAAAACAAAGAAAAGATTATTATAAAATTTATTATATATTATTAGAAAATTATTATAAAACTCTGAAGTTCACTGAGGAAAAACAGGATTGTATTTGGTAATAAGTACAGATTGGCTTATGAATCTGAACTGTGCTTCTGTATCTGAACTGTGGGTAAATGAGTGTTCACATTTTTACAAACGTTAAAATTAAGCTACATATTTACATTTTTGTGATTTTCTTATAAATGGAATATTTTACAAGAAAAATTGTGCAACATAGAAACTATATTTTCATTATCTGTCCACAAGTATATGCTTACTTTTGGAAGTGTTATCTCATTTAAGCACCATGCTATAAAATAATTTTGTAGTCCTCCATTCATTATACAGTACAAAAGAAAGCTGAGAACTATTATCTGAATAATTCTTCCTACTATACTCACTGTGTACCTTGCATTTACTCACCATGAAAAATTAAAGCTTGATTCTGAATAACAAATTCATATAATATTGGACAAAGTTAAAAAGTTAGCACGATAAAACAAAATGTCATTATGAAGCAATTGCTTTAACTTCTCTCAAAGCCCAAATGACAAGTTTGGACGATTATATAGTAGGTCTTTTCGGCTCATCTTCAAAAAGGAAGAATAGGAGCTGTTATGGTTTGTGTCTCAATGCCTTCCCCCTGCCCCCCGCTGTGCACAGGATTTTTTCAGAGGTGGCTGAATCTGGAGTGTGTGATTGATTTGTAGGGAAATGCTGGGATTCAGGGTGCTGGGATTAAGAGTGAGTGACTGCTAGATTAATCCACATACTGGATTGCCACAACCCTAATCCCAGTAGATTGGATACAATATAACAGACAGAAAGAGCATTGTCTCTATCCTTTCTTTTTTGCTGTCTTCCACAACCATGAATAGTTGACCCTCTGCCATGTGCCACCCTGCCTTGAAGCCAGCTAGTTATGGACTGAAACCTTTACAGTCAGATAAATAAACATTTTCCCCTTTACCTTAGGGCGTTGGATGTTTGTTCCAGCAATGAGCAAAATAAGTAAGACAGGAACCATTGGTATAGAGAAAACAAGAACCAACCAGTTATGAGGTAATTCAGAAGGAAGTTCAGACACATCATAGGATTTAAACCAGATAGTCAGATTAGACTTCCCCATAGCGAGAGCTATGTAAATTGAAAGCTACTTTGTTCAAAGCTCTTAAAAGACTCAAAGACGCATTGCCCTTAGCTTGGTCCAGTGGAAAAAAGTGAGGAGACTGGAATCTACGCCATTCTGTTTAAATTTGCTTTGTCAATTGTAAAGGGAGGAAATAATCTTGCCCTAATTATAGCATTAGATATAAAAAAATGAAAAACATGATTGTGAATTCACTTTATACCTAACAAGAGCACAAACATAGGCATGGGGTTGTGTGACTTTTGTAAGTGCTAGAAAGGTGATTTCTCATGTGTGGGGTGGGTAGTGGGAATCAACATGGTGTTTTTTGGTTTTGCTTTGTTTTGTTTTGTTTTTGTTTTTCTCTTACTCTGCAAACACTAACCCAATGAGTAAGTGGTATTAATAGCATTGCATAATATCCCGGGCTAGTCTAGGTTGGAATAGAGATAAAATTGGAAAAAAAAATTCTTGTCTAGCTTTGTTGGGGACTCAGAAAACTAATCAATGACTCATTTGAAGATTATAGAACTGAATCTACCAGGATCTCTTTAAGAACCAATAAAATTTTAAAAAGAGGTTTGACCAAAAAAACTTAAAACTGACTACTTTCCCAGTTTAATCATTATTTAACAGCAGGACATTTTCCAGCTTAATCAGTTAAAATAAATTTCTGAGAAGCAAAGAACATGTCTTTATCTCAGGATTCCTAACACTTCACAGTGCTAGCATACGATGTTTATTAAATGACTTAATGAAGTGGATGGTTTTGTCTCTCTTATGCCCTAAAACTCCCATTAAAGCACATTTTTAAATGCAAATGTAGCCCTCCCACATCATGGCATCAGTCCTGTTGGTTTTAATGGAAATTTAAGTATTCAAAGAGCAGATAATGCTTAATACTTAAATCCCTAAAGTGAATTTTAAAGGTCATCTTTCCGATTAATTTTACAAGGGTTGCTTTACACTCTATTGCATTTTTCTCTATAGTTATAGTAACTATTGAGGAAAGATATAATAGAATAAGAATGGAAACCATATTTGCTGTAATGACAATGGTGAAGAAATCAGAAAATTTCACTGAAATACTGATACTGGAAGTGAGTTCCATGTTTGTGAGAGGAAACTCAAAGGTGGAAACTATCAATTAATCTATTAGACAGAATATCTCCAAAATACCTGAAATGCCTAAGAGGGATTTAAGGCATAAATAACAAATTATGAAAGAAAATATTGAAAAGAGCCTTGAAATATTCTTTGAAAACACATTAACACTAGGGGCATGAAACATGAGAGTAAAGATTACAAGAGCTGTTGAGAGAAGCATTAATTCCATCAGAAATAGAGTCCAGATGTGAAATGGAAAGTATATGGAGTAAATAAAAGAAGAAGCAAGACATCTCTGGAGATGATTTTAAAAAATCATCTCCTCAACCAGTTCAGTACAAAAAGTACTAGATGAGGCCAAGCAGGGTCTGCACCCATGAGAGTCATTCGTGCCTATTGGGGGAAGGTGTGTGTCACAAGGAGAAGCTGTGTCACCCAGTAAAGAGAACTAGGGGAGCAGCAACTCAGGAGGATAAGTCAGAGTTTGCTAGGGTGAGGGGGTGTTCTGACTGGAGGTTGGCATTCACACTGAGATTGAGGGTGGCAAAGAGATGACAAAAGGAAGAGATTATTAGCTACATGTAAAGAAATGGAACACACAAATGGTCTAGGCCAGCCTCTTCCTGGAGAGTGAAGATATACCATTAAAAAATGAAAAGGAACTAACCACAATGAATTCTGTGGAGAAAGATTAGAACTGAAGGTGTGCAGCCTCATGGTTTTCAAAATGGACATGGAAATATAAATAAATGTAAATGTAAGCATGTGTGTGAGACATATATATATATATATATATATATATAACTTCTCTTCACTGAGAGGCAGAAGGACACACCAAATAGCAAGCAGTTCCTAGATTATAAATACCATGGTCTTAATTAGAAGGAACCAGAATTCCTAGATAAATTAATAATTCCAGATCTGAGGCAAAGAAAGTACAGTATCTTGTGTGCATAAAAATAAGAATGTGTTCAAAAGACTTACAAGGTCAATTCAAGAGTATGCAGAAACACTATAATATATATATAATATATATATAACTCAAGGATATATATATATATATATATATATATATATATACATACATACAAAGAGCAAAGTAGAAGAAACAAAGTAGGCAGAAGTTGAAATACTCAAATTATGTGTTCTCTTTTTGAAAAATATTTCACTAAATATGCTAATGAACTAAGTTTATCTTAGTTTGTTGAAAAGAAAGTTTGTATTATTATCTGTTTCTTTTTTGTAAGAATCCTTTTATGTCACTATTACCTGTTTCTGGCTTGTAAGAATCTGTTTTATGTCTTGTACTGAGTAACCACTTTGAAGACAATGATACACAGTGCAATCACTATTGCTATTCTCATATTATTTGGTTATGAAATTTTTTTAAAGTTTTTTCATATAATAAAAAGGGAAAAGACAGACAAGCCATATATAAGGAATTCCCACTGGACAAATCTTTAACAACCTGATCATCAAAATAAATTAATAATACAATGTGTAATACAACAACAATTGATCATTTCCTACTACTTTGTCTGTAACTCTGTATTGCTTGTATTGTTAAATGGATGTCTGTTAATATGTTTTCCTTCTCTTATTTTTAAAATAAATTAAAAAGAAAAAAGATAAAAAATAAGTTAACAATAATAGATAAGCCATTGTTTTAAAAATCTACATGTCCATCCTGATTATAGTTTGATGAAAAACAGGGTAGTTACATAGTTTAAAAGTATCACCTTGGAAATATTTTGAGAAAAATAAAGTAAACATCACAATGGAGAGATCCGGCTATACCTTAAGCAGAAAATGTAAGGCACTACTGGATGGAACGCCTAAAATTTGAGCATAGGTTCTAGGTGTCTCCTGCTAATGATACAAAAACTAACTATAGACATGTAGAGAAAACTAATGGGCCTAAGTTGGAGGGTATCCTATGAAATAACCAACTAATTATCTTCAAAAGCGTCAAAGTAACAAAAATGTTTTGCAAAAAGCACTGAGAAATGGATCTAGATAGCAGGAAAGGAATGTGATAGTTGGGGCTGGGGATATAGCTCAGTGGAATAAGCGCTTGCCTGGCAAGTGCAGGGTCCTGAGTTTTATCCCCAGTACCGCAAAAAAAAAAAAAAAAAAGAAAGAAATTGGAATGTGATAGCAATATTTAATGTGAGTGTCTGGGCCAAATCTTTTTGCTTAAAAGACTTTGTTAAGGAAACAACAAATCTTTTATGGGTGTTATGATCCGTGTACACCAATTTTTAGTTTTGACAGAAAATATAATACATAAAACAGAAAATAAGAAAAAGAAAAAAAAAGACAGTGACATAAATAAATGACTGACAAAGGAAATAAAATGTGAACATTAGGAGAGTCCCAAAAGAAAAAAAAATTACAGTAGTGTAAAGCAAAAGCTTTTCTCAAATTAAAAAACATAATCTTGAATACATGGAAGTGAAACTTCAAGTAACAGATATTTCCCAGAATGGTCAATATCAAAACCTGTCTTAAAACAGAATTCTAAGATTAAAGGCAACAAAATAAGAGGAATTACAAATGAAGACATGAAGAAGCCAGGAACAAATCAATAGTCAATTTAAAGTCAAAACAAACGATTTTCCTTGGCCCTTGAGCTCACAGATATTACTTATCACTGCTGAGTTTTTAATTTAAGGAATGGATGCTGATTTTATGTAACTGAAACATTAAGCTTCACTAGTTTGTGTGGAACTACACCTTCAAAATTTGAGAGAAACACTAATTAGGTACAATCTGAAGTGGAATCTACCAAGACGTGTCATGACTAGTAAGGGTAAAGAAAGAGTGTGGGGTAAGAACTTAGTTGGGCTAATTTACAATTTTTTAAAATATAATGTTTAAAACTGTCCATCAGGAGATACTCTGAAGACTACCCTAAATCAATCAGATTTTATGAACTCATCCCATCAATGCAGTGAATTTCAAACGCTCTGATGGACTTAACTACCAGCACTTTTAAGTATTTCTCTTGGAAAATAGAATTGAATATTCCTAATTTCTCAATCATACAGAAGGTCAATAGCTTACCAAGGGTACACATTTTTTTTGTTTATGATATTTTCTGGCATAAGACTAAATCTGTGATTTTTCTGAATGAGAACTGCTTTCCGTGACTATTATTAGATTTTAAATGGCTTTGGGAATTAGCTTTTCTACCAACTTGATAATGTGCCTTAATGAATTCTAGAAAAAATAAGAAAGCAAAACTATGCTCAGATGTGAAACTTATTCAGCTGTAAAGTCATTTCAGTGACAAATAACGTTCATATCTCAAATACTGTCAAGCTGTTTTAGATAGTTCCCAGGACCTCAAAAGTTAAAACAGGAAGATTCCACTTCCACACAAATTAGCTGCAGCTGCACTTCCCAAGTTCAATCTGCTGTTGCAGCAGTATTTTTCAGACGTTAGTGAATGAAGAGATGGGACTACCTCTATTTCTTCCCCTTCGTCCCACGTGTGGCTGCCCACACCTCCTTCTCCAAGTTCTCCGTTATTCTACACTTTCCCAACTTCATAGTTTTATCCTTTAGCCTTCAAAGCCTTCCCTAAAACTCCTGGCCCAAAATTTCTCCCAAATTTCAGCTCCTGTAATAACTACTACTAGTTTTTCATCTTACCCTTTCTGTCTATTCCTTGTGCTACTCATTATACTTTCACCTACACAACTGATATCTCACCTTATGCACCACAAGTTCCCTGAAGAAAAAGCTACAATTTGAGCACTATAACCCAAACCCTATTAGCAATACCAGAATCACTGGAAAATGTCTCTTGATTAGTTGATTGAGCAAGTATTTGGGGATGTATAAATACAAAACCCATGAGTGACGTTATGGAAATGCCCGTCAATGCTGCGGCTCTTACAAATATAACACAATCAACATTTGTTAGACATTTCGTGCTTACTGTTAGCTGTCATAGATAAGAACCTGAAATTGTCTCTCTCCTCAGGAAATAACAAAGTAGAATTATTTATTTCTGTGATTTTCAATTGGAGGTAATTTTATTTTCCAGGGGATGGTTGGCAATGTCTAAAGCAATTTTTGCCTGTTACAAATGAGATTATAGGATGGCATTGGTATATAGTAAAGAAGGCAAGAGATAATGCAAAACACCTATTACAACCCACAGCACAGCCTTCCACAGCAAACAACCACTTTGTCCCAGTGTTAACAGCAGCAAGTTTGAGATACCCTAAATTACTGTGCCAGCTGGGCTGATGTATATGAAAATAGCCTTCAACATTTTTGTCTTTTAAATTACAGCACTTTCATATGATCACTACTTTTATCTGCATGTTTAGAGCCAACATTCTCCCTCACATTCACCTCTCATTTCACTAAATTGTAAATTACAGGAGGTTGGAACCTGGTTATCTTCTTTGAGGTCCTAAGTACAGATTTGTTGAACCCACGCACTTGATAAATATGTGTTGAATGAATAATTATTAAAGTATTATGTCCTCTTCCTTCATTCTCACCACACTGGTTTGACATTTGCTTTGAAGAACTTTTGGCTTTTTAGAAATCTAGAAGGACCTTTAGAGATAATCTCACCACACTTTTTTAATATTTGCTAGTGACGTTTTTCACATTTGCTTTACTTTTTATTTTGGGAAAACTTCAGAAATACAGAAATTTGTAAAAAAAAAAAAAATAGTACAGTGCTGCTGCCTAAACTTTATTCACATCCTAGAATGTTGATGTTTTATGGAATGATAGCACAAGAGATCAAACCAACCAATTAACATCATAACACTCTTATTAATTTACCCAAGAATATTCATAGTTTTCCAGTTTTTCCGTAGTTTGCCTCTCTCGGGATATAATGCAAGCTCACACATTGCTTTCTTTGTGGTGTCTCCTTAGTATCATTTAGCCTGTGAAAGTTCATCTGTCATTCTTTGTCATTCATGAGATCTTTTTTCTTCCAGTAACTTCCTATGGGAAATTCTAACATGTTAGGCAGATAAACACAGAGCTGTTCCACAGAGTCAAAGGGGAAGAAACTACAGTCTGGCCACCGGCATGCTGTGGCATCCCCTGTGGTAAGCACATGGAGAAACTAACATGGTCAAATGGCAATTGGGAAAACTGCAGGGGAAAAAAAGAGGGACCAGATTTTAACAAGTTGCATAGCTTGATAGAAGTAGACAGGTCACTAAGACAAACTGCATTCATTCATTCATAAGTACACTTGAAAATAAGTGGCAGACAAAATCTCTAATATCACAGCATGCTTTTGTATATGTACTATGTGTTGATAATGGGCGTAGTATGAATCCCTGTTTTCTAGGGCCAGTTGTCCCCTCCTCATGAAGAACCCTGTTACTAGACTAAAAGCGCCACAAGACTTCAACCCCTGGCCATTTTTATGGGAAATTCAAAACTTGAACCAATTCTATGGCTCCACCACGTATAAAGACATTTCATTATGTCTCTTTCTTTCTCCCAGAGACGGGATTTTATAAGATCCATTTAAGTAAAAGAAATTTAGAAAAACTCTTAAACATCCATTTGACTTCCATAGAGGTGATCGTTAATTGCAGGAGAGTATTTTGGAACTAGAAGTATGCAGAGTGTGAAAAAGCGGTTTGTGTAAATGTATTTTTAAGCCCCTGAATACCTATAATTTTCATAATGCAGACTTCAAAAATTTCGTCAAAATATTTTTGGTTGGCTAGCGGGAATATTTAGAAGATGGTGCTTCTCAAGCAAGAAATAGGAAAGTGAAAAAGTAGCATCTAAAATCGTCAAGGAGAGGTGGTGTTTATCAAGAGACTACAGGTTTTTGAAGGTCAGAAGGAGGAAACAGGGAATTTCATGTGACGACATGAGAGAGGTCTCTTCACCCTTTCAATGCCCTTCATCGCTGCTATTTAAAATAATCTAAAAAAAATAAAATAACCTAAAGACATTGAATCTGGTTGCAGAGCAGATGAAAAATAAACAGGCAGCTAATGCCAAAGCTCATGTACCTCGGCAAGGACCTTCTTTGTAAGGATGAGGAAACCGTTCTCAGACTCTCTTACGTTGTATTTATTCTGCTGCACTTTGTTAGAGCTTTCTCCACACTATAAGGCACAGAGAAACACAAGATGCCTGGAAGGTCACTGTGACAGAAAGGAAGGCTTCTGCTAGCTGGAGTCATGCTATCACTGTGTGAGAGTCACAGGACTGGGATGGGAGACACTGTTTCCACCACGAGGTAGGTAAACATAAACACAGTGGGTAGAGATCAAATTTAAATAGATTTATATATGCAGTTCAGTATTACCTTCTTGTCACCTAACACCCCCACCCATGCCATTCTTTCACAATTCTAACATTAAGAGCTCAACAAAAATGATGCGTCAGCTAAGGTCAATGCTTGAGCTTTATTTAGTGACCTGAGAGCCAGAAAGTTTCAATTTTCCAGAGAAATCCTTTTGTAAGCAATAGCTTTATAAAATGCCACAATCACAGCTGCGCACAGGGTACAGAGAGCTCTGTACCTGTGACCGTGGGACTGGCCCTGGGGAGCTTTAGAACGGTTCCACTCGTGAGTAAAGGTCGGGACAAGCAGAAACAATGTCTTGTCATTATTCCAGCCTAAGCACTGCCTGACACTGCCGCCCACCTCTGTCCATCGATAGCCCCTGCCTGATTCTGCAGATTGCCCTTCCTGCCATAGACTGCTATTGTTTCAACTCTCCTGTGTCTACCTTCCGTCCTGGGCATTTATGTTCCTTCTACAGGCAACAGCTATTCATGGAGGGGTCTTCAGAGGTCACAAATCTCAGCCCTCAACTTACAAATTATGAAAAGATAGGACCCAGAAAAGGAAGAGGATTTGCCCAAAGTCACCTAGCTGGTGGTAGAAGCAACAGAATCTAGGGGGACCAGCTCCCAGTCTACTTCACTCTGCAAAGCACAGGCTGTTGTGGGCTGATCTTTCTATGCACTGAACAATGCAGGTCCTCAGAGGACAGCCATTTGGTGGAAAGCATTACACAGGTGCCTACCTACCACCACAAAAGAGCCAATGCATTCAATTCCACTTTTAGCCATCCTTATTTGTCTTGTGGATTGAGACACTTTGCATTGATTTATGCCCATTACTGAAGACGAATTTGGTGCGTGAAAATAGATATTTGCTTCAGTCCTTGTAGCACACAGGCTGTGAAGGGACTGAAAGCATGGTCAGCAATGAAGTTCTGTCTACTTCAAAATAGCTTTGATGGTCAGCATCACTGCTGTCACTGAGATCAATCACCAAGGTCATTATTAAGTTGTAGACTCTTTCTTGATAGTCTAGGAAAGCTGATTTGAGGTGATCATTTCTATAAAAAGGCTTATATCCAGCAATTAAAAGTGTGTAGATTTCAATGGAATATTATTCAGCTGTAAAGAAAGACAAACTTGAGGCTTTTATAGGCAAATGGTCATAATTAGAGACCATACTCATAAGTGAAATATATCAGATGTGCATGTGCAAACAGCATATTGTATCATTAGTGTAAGAACCTGAAGGTGGGAACATAAATTAGGAGGTGTGAAAGGAAACTGCTCAAAAGTAAAGAGAAATTGGGATGAAGGGAAGGAGAAAAAGGAAGAAGGGGATAGCTATGTAAGCATGTGTATACATGCAGGATGGCTAACATGGCTGCACTATCGTCTCATGTCGCTTTAATGTAAGGAACAATCAGTGATTAGTTGTTTAATCAATCTTGTATGTCTATTTGCATTATCCTGAGCATACACTTTGAATTTATCAATGTGCAATACAACAACCATTGTTAATCCCCTGCCACCTTATCTGTAATTCAGTTTTCGTACTTCTTGTGCTACTTTGTCTGTTTGCTAATGTTTTTGTACTTTTACTTTTAAAATAAATTGTTTTTAAAAGTGTGTAGATTTAAAAAGTATAAGGAGTACAATTTTTAGAGGGCTGTCTTGGTTACTTTTTTCTCATTGCTGAGACAAAATACCCAACACCCAAAATGAAGGAAGGTTTATTTAGCTTACAGTTCATGGAGGTTTCAGTCCATACTTGGCTGGTTCAGAGGCAGAGTGGCACATGGCAGAGGGCAAACTGTTCATGGCAGCAGAGGACAGCAAAAGCAACCAGCAAAAAAGGGAGGAATGGCTACAAGCAGCCTCTTTTTCTCCCTTACCTTGTAAACAGCCTACCCCCACCCGGGGGGTGTGTAGCTCTCACACAAGATTCATGCCCTCCTCTTCCACAGGCTCAGGATGTGTACAAAGTAAGCACCCTGGCTTCCTGCTGAATCACTCAGCCAAACCTCTAGACTCCCCAAGTTGACACAATGTATCAACCATAACATTCCACCACTTGTCAACTTGGCAACCGGACACATTTCTTTAAACCAGTTTCCAGATACAAAGACATGCTTATATTAGAACCATAACAGGGGGCATGACCTACCAAACTTTTGAACACATTTTTAAAAATCATATTTAAAAACCTAAACAAGTGTACAACACATACCAGATAGTTTGCTCATATATGTTTTATTTTTACACCAGTGCTACCTAAAAAAGCTGTTAAAGTTGGTGTTTATCTCTTATTTGTAGCTAATTCTTAAATGTAAATCCCCAACCACCTATTGTTTTTCCTTCCTCACATCTCAAAAAAAGTATATTTTCTTAATGGTCCCATTTCTTCTATGAGCCTCCTCCTCTAAGCTCAGGAATGAAGGTGATAATAATCATCAGGACTGCTTGCCTAATCCCAGAGGAAGGTCGCCCATTCTCGTCTGGTATAATCCGTCAACCACAGAAGACTCGCGTTCTCCAAAGATCCATCTATTCTGATGATGAACAAGCTCTGGCAGCAAGTTTGCTCCAAGTTTTACTACGAGAGTGTGGCTCAGGATCTGTTATCTGAAGGCAGGCCCTGTGAATGCACAGAGCAGAACTTATCTGAGACAGTAAGGACAGATCCCAATACTTGAGACAGAGGGGCACAGAAGAAAGATTTTAATTTGGGGGGAAAAAAAACTCAGGCCCAAAGCCTAGCTCTTCCCTGCCACCTACTTATTGTCTATATAATTTTGAACACATCATCTGATTTTTGAAGTCTTAAGATTTAGATGTTCTGTGTTTCAAATTGCTGTGGTGCTGTGGTAGCCTCATAAATGTAAACAATCAAACAAGAAGAGTTGCACTAAGGGGTATTTAATACATGTTTGTTGTGCCTGGCTCCACATGTTGTGGTAAATTAGTAAGAGTTTTTAAAGCAATGTTTGATTAAAATGAATATTCTTAGTGTGTAAATCGATGGATTTACTGATCTAAAATTGACATTGTTCCCAAGACTGGAGTCATCTCAATTAAAGCCAAAAGCAGAGAACAGCTATCCTAGTTGTGTATTTTACAGATAAGAATGTAAAATTAAAGAAACAAGTGTTCTTTTCTAGTCACATTTAGATCCCTTATCTTCTGAGATTAAGTAATGGAGCAGAGCACGGCAGGCGAAAAAAATATGTCCGTGCACTCTTAGCAAGGTCAGATTAAAAGTCTGTTCAACCTGAAGAGACAGATCATGGCAGAAAGAATAAACATTCTCATTTAAGCTGACTTATAACAAATTCAGGCTAAATATGTCTTTACAGATGTTGAACTAGTATTTTTACATGGTGACAAATATTTGAATTCTCTGTAGTTTCTTGCTTATTTTTAACCACTACATGGACCCAGGCATACAGGCTCTCTGATGTTTGCTGATGGCTGGTGCCCAGTGGTGTGTGAGAATTTTCAGCTCAGCTATAGAAAGCCAGGGTCAGGGTCACCCTAAATTCACATAAGAGGTGTGGCATGTAGAAAGTATGTAGTCATAAAACACAAAACACGTTCCTTTTGAATTTACTACAGTAGGGTATCGCTATTAACGGGCCCAAGCACCATTACTGTAAACTAGTATGCTTGCATCCAATCATGTAAAATGTTTTGTGCTTTTTAAAAAATATGTATTTTACAGCTAATTGTTATGATTTAAGTCTAAAATGCTCCCTAAGTCTCGTATTCACCAATGGGCTTTCAGGAGATGTTGGGCTCTGTCAGGGCACCAGGCACAGAGCTGGATGTGCTGTTAGTGGGTGGACGGTGTGTCACTGGGTGAGAGCCCTGGATGTATTCTTGTCCCCGGTTATGGTTAAGAGCAACAATGTCCCCCTGGGTGGGGGAATACAGCTGACTTGCTCTTGTGAAGTATGGTCTGGCTGGGAGATGCAAGTCACTGCGGACACAATCTGGAGAAGTCTACCTCCCTCGCCAGCCCCTCCTTTCTCTGCTTTTTGGCTGCAATGACACGGACAGCTTTTCTCCATCCCGGACCCTTCCTCTACCCCATTTCTGTGTTTATGGCTGCTAAACATAGACTGGAACTTCTGCAACTGAGAGACAAAATGTACCTCTCCTCTAACTAACCTGTGCATGTCAGGTACTTAGATCCAAGAAATCTACCTGACGCATTGAGAGGTAGAACTGTTGATGTGTAAATAATTACTGTTTGGTGAGTATGTACTACATAATGTTCACATCATGCTTTCTTTCGTTATCTGTTGAAGAAATCATGGCATAAGGGGTACATCTTAAAAATGAGTTAATTTATTCAGAGAAGAACAATTATATATCATTTTAATCATTTAGAAAAATATTTGCATTCACCTGATGATAGTAATTAAAGAAACAATGATGCTCCCTGTCCTTCCAGTAGTAGAAGTATTAACACCGTGTAATGATGGACAGACTACAGGGACTAGGAAACAGTCTTTCCCAGATCCTTACCACTGATAAGAGGGGAGGAATCAGCCAGACAAGCAGCTGGTTTAAAGGAACAGGTTTTCAAGAGAGCTTTTCAGGAGGAAGTCCAGGCATTGTACTGTGCTGTTTTCTGTTGCTATTAATAAGATCCCTGAGTATAGGTACTTTAAAAAAAAATTAGCTTTCAGATTTGGGAGGCTAGAAGTCCCACATCTAGCAGTTTCATCTGTTCTTCCCATGGTGAGGACTCCATCAGGACATGCAAAGGACATCGTGGCAGGAATGCCTATGGAAGAGGGAAGTCGCACAGAAGACAGGAAGCCAGGACCCAGGGAGGGGCCAGGGTGGCTCTTTCATGACAATCGCTCTTGCAAATATATCCCTTCTGAGGACAGAATCACTTCCTGTGAGCTCCCACCTTTACACCGCCTCTCAACGCCATCACATCAGGAACAGGGTCTCCAGCAACGAATCCTCAAATGCACGCCATGTCGCACCATTACAAGTACCTTCTGCAAGCTGTGGGGCTCCTCAGGCAGCTGTTTCCAAAGCTCAGCAGCACCTGGTAAGCAACTGCCTCCTTTCCTTCTCAGCAAGCCCATCCAGGCTGAGTTTCCAGTCAAAAAGATTCACAAAGCAGGGGGATAATCTGGTCCAAAACCATCAGTCTCTAGCTGGGACCAGTAGGCTTAGTTCTCTGGGAAACTGTCACAAAACAGTCACTCTAAGGGAACTCCAATTGTGACTGTGATGTGCATGTATGTTTAGGGGTGCTACAGGACTGACCGTGAGTTCTTTAGCCCCGGAAGCCTCTTCCTCATTTCCTTACATCTCCACCAAAATGTAAAATTAGTCATATAGTATCTCTCATTTTGTCTCAGGTAATTTCTGCACAGCAATTGCAGGGATAGTCTTCATTTTGACCTGGTTGCTCCCAACGTGAAAAATTTCAGAGTGGCTCTATCCACTCTGAAACCAACATTTATTTGCACCTCTGGAACTCCCATTTCAGAAGAGAAAGACAGAAGCAGAGAATAACCTACTCCTAAAATAGACAAAAATAGGAATAACCCCCCCCCACACACACAAGGACCTCAGCCATCTATAATTACGAGTCCAGCCTTAAGGCATTTTATATTGTATTTGAAACACAAATGGTTTGTTTTTTTCTTTAATTTTTGAGAAGGGACTTGTTATATTACCTGAGCTGGTCTCAAACATCTGGGCTCAAGCAATTCTCTTGCCTCAGCCTCTTGAGTAGCTGGGATTACAGCACACACCAGTGAGGCCCCTATAAGTGATTTTAACGAGTTCCTGGCCTTTAGAACAAGAGCCTCGTTAGGAATTCAGTGATTTGCTTAGGTTTCAGAAAAGGAAAGTTATCAAACTTCATTCCATTTCTATTCACTCTCAACATTTGGCTTAATAATGTCTTGAGTTGACAGCAACCTGAGGGAATTGAAGACAACTTTAAAAGGTTTTAAAATAACAAGAGTCCAGGAGACGCTAGACTTGTGAAGTGTAAAACTATGTTCTTTAGTACATCTACAAGTGGCAAAGGGATGAATGTGCCAGAAGGGTCAGTGTGCTAGTCTCCAGTCATGCCTGTGACAAAACTGTGTCTAGAAACCTCGCATTTACAATATGGCACATGTTGCTAATTGTATTTGAGACACTACTTCAGAGCAAGCTGTGACAGTTTAGTTTAGACCAACCACCATTTGAATGTTTGCTACATCAAGGATATGTAACTATTTTAACTGAGAAGGGATGATGTAATGGTCAAAGTTTAATAAATTTTAACAGCTTTTAGCAGGTGTATAGTTCTTAGAGGTTATGGTATTCTGTGGAATTAATTAAATCAAATAGTATATGCTGGCCCTTAGATAAAACATGAGTACCCTTGATATGTATTCCTAGTGGAAAAAAAAAAAAAAGAGGTAAATAGCCACTGCAGTGGTTTATAATTTTCATATACATCATACTAGTTGAAATATTTTGACAAGTTGAGTCCAATTGAATCTGGATAAAAATAATTAAGGGTGACTGCAAAGCCCAAAGGGCAAAGAGTCCACCAACTTGGGAGCTCTGATGGCTCCTGGCTTTTATTTCCCATCTCTATACAGTGCCACTGGACATCAGCTTTATCCTATGACTGGCTTTAGTGATGACTGTGTGAGAGTCGTCAGTAGCAATCAAAGTCGAAAGGCTCCTTCCATATGCACGGCGAGAGCACTCCTTTGCATAATTCCAACAGAGAATGAAGGCACTGCCTGTGTGTGACCAGAGCAGCTTACATCATGTGTCCTTCACCGAGCTTTGTGTTCAAGGGAATGATGGCTCATGTCAATTGGATCTTCCAATGATGAGGCTTGTGTGGAGTTGCGAATCAAGCTGTTTTCTCAGAAGGCCATAACCTACACGGAGCATGAGTAGATAATGGCAGGAAAATTGGGAGAAAGCAAGAATGAATACTTAATGTTCAGTACAAACACATTTGCTCTGAAAGACCATGGGCTGTGTTTACTGGAAATCACTATTACCACTAAGAAAATCATTTGGACATGACACATAATAACAACAACAGCAAAATTTGAAGGCCAGTATGTTTCTTTTTTATTATTATCTTCGTGTCTGACTTAAGATTGTTGAATGATTTCATTTTCATTTTATAAGCATTACATTAATTCCCATGCAAAAACCCAAGAGCACATATGCCTGATTCCGAACGGCCAGCATCCAAAAACTATGAGCCTGGACATTCAAGAAGAAAACCTGTATGTTGCTTGACTTTTCCCTTAGCAGACATCGTGGGCATCCTTTGGGAGATTGGCTGGCTCCCTGACTCCTCAGTTACCAGTTTACTGCAAGTCCAAACCAAAACAGGGAGCTGATGCCCTGCAGCACCTAAATTTGATAAGTAATTTTATTCATGAGTAAAGGACAGCTTCATTCCAATGCTGTCACCCACAGATATTTCCTGGTTCCTGCTCTACAGCAAACCCTACTTTTGAGCAGCCATGGTATCATCTATTTGGGGAAACTAATTTTTTTCTTGCCACTTTTCCTCAAAAGCTCAGGAGAAGTAAAGAGCCTTTATTACAAAGCTTATCTCTAGCACCCCAAAGGAAATAAATACAAAGACACCTACTTTATCAAGTATATCTTTCTCAGCTTTAGACAGAGTCAGTGAACAGGTATAAAGCTTTAAAAACTTCTCTCAGTGAGATAGAAACCAGGAATATCAGAGAGGGTAAAACAGGACCCACGGTGAAAGGTAACTAAATAAATGCAAAGAATTGTTCTACTGACTGAGAGAAATGGGCAGACCGGAAACAGGAGAGCATTGCAAGAGTGGATGTTAATCTATATTGAAACACACATCACACCTCTGACAGTGGCAAAGATTTCATTAGTGCAAATAACAATTATAATGGTATGTTCTTTAATAGGATTTAAATAAGGCTTCAAATAATTGCATACTCTAAAACTAACATTTGGAAACCTTAATTCTGTTCAGGAAGCTATCAAATCCACCCTCCAAACCCTCCGATGTTTGCTGATTCGAGGACAATTACATTCAATGAAGCTGCTCCAAAACATAGAAGTAGTTGTAGCATTACTTTGAAAGTTTACATTGTTTGGTGGAAAAAAGGGAGGCTATTCTGGTCACTGGTCAGAAAGGAAGAAATCCAACCAACATGCCAGATAGTTCCCGGGTACTTCTGATTCTTAAATATCCATACTTATGAAAAGTCATTAGAAAAATAAAGACAGAAATAAAACAAATATATAATAGAATCGTTAAGTATCAGAAAGAGATTTGTTTCCTAGGACCCATTAACAAATTTGTATAGAATACGAAACAGAAAAAAGCAACAGGATTCATGGGCATTTCCATCTATGGCTCAAGTTCTCCTTTAAACAAACAATGGGCAAACAAACCAAACCACATGACGAGAACTAGCAAACAGACACAACAAAAATCAGAGGCAGAATGTGAAATAGTAATATACTGTTTCAGAGCCTGTGCGATCCTTCAGAGCCAGGAAGTTTAAAACTTGTCCTTAGCAAATCCAAAGCTGAATATGTAAAAAACAGAAAGACAGAACCACAAACCACGCCACAGGGGATGATGTGGGGGAGGGACACAAGTCAGCCAAATACTCAGAAAAATTTATCATCAATTCTGAAATGAGGCCTAGTGACATCGTCGGGATTAATGAAGACAGAGATGGACTTCCCTGGGTTCTCAGTCACCAGCTGCTGCAGTTTTTTGGCCAGACGGTCATCAGGCTGGCTGGGGTCCCCTCCGTCGGACTGTGGGGAGGGGATGCTGGTGGTACTCCCTCGCCGCTGCAGCTCCAGGGTCAGTCGGTTGGCCGCCTTGACATGCTCGATGGCGGTACGCAAGTGCTCTGCAGGGTCTGAGCGCACAGAGGACAGCTTCCGGGCATGGAGCATGACCGTCTCCTCCGACAGGTGCTCCAGCATGTTGCACTGAGGGATGAAATAATTGGGGCACATCTTGTTGACCAGACAGTGCTGAAGGTCATCAATGAGGCCCAGCAAGAAATGGGCCGCATAGTCTTCTTGAGCCAAGTAGTTGGCAGGAAGTCTGTCGCAGGCCCAGAGCATCATGCTCCGCAGGTGGTAGGGACTAATTGCCTTGGGCCGGGACAGGAGTTTAATGATGATGGCCTTGCAGGCCTGGTAGGCCTGCATGAGGCTGCTAGAGATGCACTTCTTCAACTGCACCTCACTCCTGGCAAAGGACAGCCGCCACTCATTGTCTTTCTTACCCTTGTAGGAGCAAGCAGGGACCAGGTAAAAGCCGCTGATGACCTCCTCCTCGGTAATCTTCCCGTCCCAAAAGTGGTTCTCCATCAGCCAGCTCTGGGCTACCGCAGGCCAGCCTTTGAAAGACACCACGGGGACGATATCGTACAACATGCGACTGCTCCCCACCCCCAGGATGATGGAAATGATGGTCCCATTTTTCTCCACCTTCTCCACCTTTGGCATCCCTCGCTGGGGCTTCTTCTGTATCTCTGAGAGGACAATGCTGATGGAATCGTAGAACCAGTCGGCCACTTTGGTGGGGGAGAAGAAGTAGTTGGTGGCGCCATTGATGTGATCCACAATGGTGCAGCAGTCTTTCCATTTGCTGATCGTCCCTTCGTCAAAGAGCCGCAGGCTCAGCCAGGAGTGGCACAAGGCAGAGTGGCGCATATCAAGGGTCACAGGCTGATTACGGTCATGCAGCTTAAGGGCTGGCACCAGAAGGGTAAAGTCCATGTCATAGTCAGTGCCCCGGGCATAGACATTGAGCTCATCCAAGTCCAGGTCCACCACACCTTCCCGGACTCCTCCAGAAAGCAACAGGTACTCATTGGCCACGGGAAGTTTTTGGTCCAGTTTTTGTACCATTCCTAGAAAAAGAAAAAAAAATGTAAACACTATGATATACTATGATAGGAAGCACAGATGCAAGAGTCTTCTTCTGCATTAACATACAATGCTCTGACTTGCCGAGAACCAAAGTTCATCATGGTATAAAACCCATGCCCAGCCTGTGACATGCTAACGATATTTTGTTCTTTTTCTGCCAGAGCTGGAATCTACCCTTTTCCAAAGGGAAGAACATGACAGATTTTTCTTTCAGAGTGGAAAGCAACATCAATTTCTATTATAAACCTGGGCACCTCTTCTCCCAGTCGCTGCTTCCACTAACAACATTGCCATCCACTAGGTGACTCAGGCTGAAAAACTTCATACGCTGCAACTCTGCATTCTCCTCCCAAATCTAATCTCCACACCCTCTGCTTGGCTTCTCACTGCCTCTGTGCTGTCCGCCTCCACTGTCATTATGTGGGGTCAGGCCCTTTCTCTCTTTTCACCAAACCTCCCATAGGCTCCTCCCCATTTCAACGCTTCCCTACAGCAGCCATTCTCCACACAGGTTGAAGACATTTTCAAGGGACAGCGAGGTCCTTTCTAAACTTTCCATGATACAACTCACACATGCATTGACCGTTTTGCTCAGTGAACATCTGCATCGATGGTAAGAAGCACTGGAAGATGAAAGAGTTGGTCACGTCAGAGATGATAAGGAGTACCATAACTTGTTCATTTCAGACATGTACTAGCAATTAAAAAAAAAAGTCCTGATTCACTTAAGAAAATCCCTGGTAGAGAAGGATATGCACTGCCTCTCTAACACTGCCATTAGCATGTGACAGGAAACACTCACAGAGTAGTACTTTCATTATGAACTATGGAAGGTGACTTCAGAAAAAAACCCATGGGACCGAGTGACGGGCTGCACTTGCTGCTCTGTTCATGGGTCTCATTGCCACTTGAAGGAATGCCTCCTAAGCTATGGCTATTCAGAACTGGGTATGTGATATTCATTCTATTTTAAAATGAACAAGGCCTGGGCTGGCATCAAAGAAACAACTAATAATTTTTATTGTCAATGACACAACTAAGATTTGCAACAGAAAATTAGATTTTCAAAACTCCCACCCTGCACCATGAGTTTGACATTGTCCTTCCCAATTTTATACTCCTCTCTGATGACCCTGGTGGTGATCTTCACAAAGGAAACTCTTTGGTGAGACCAAGTCCTCTGAAGGTGAGAACCATGCCTCAAATGGGTATTATGTATGTACAGACCCTGCACACAGTAGGCATGCAGCTGCAGCTGTGGCCAAACAATAAGGGAATGAATGTATGGAATTAATGGACAGAATTAACATAAGTACTAAACTAAAGGGTAAGTTTAAGTGAGCGTCTCACAGGGGAACAGACTAATGTACCTGGCCTAGCTCCTTTTTATGGTGTACTTCCTTGTCCTTCTTTATCCAACACACCACTAGCACTACTGTCTGTGATCTACTTAACAGCTTTCCCCCCACAGAGATCTCAAAGAACAACCACAAATGAATGTTCCAGTATGCACTGCAATTACGCTGAATCAACAGTTTGTTGCTCATAAGACAAAGCTCAAAGCACACACATCAACCACTGCTATAGGTCGAATATGGT
This sequence comes from Dinomys branickii, assembly GCA_004027595.1. Lineage (NCBI taxonomy): Eukaryota > Metazoa > Chordata > Mammalia > Rodentia > Dinomyidae > Dinomys > Dinomys branickii. Next base: position 21,280 of record PVLD010024802.1, read on the forward strand.
TTGTGGCTCCAAAACTCACACTGGAGTTTAGTCTTCATTGTGAGGCATTAAGAAGACAGAAAACAATCTCTGATGTCTCAAGCTGGAGCCTTTGGAAGGAGATTGAGATTAGATAAGCTCTGCAGGGTGCAACCCCCATAACTGCGTATGGGTTTTAAGAAAAAGTACGTGACCAAAGGGATCCACACATGTCTGCCATCCCATCTGTCATCATGGGATGCTGTGCCCCACCCCAGCACTCTGCCAGCAGGAAAGTCACCGTCAGCTGCAACCCTCTGTCTTACACTTCCAGAACTATGCACCAAAATGAACCTCTTTCTTATTACTTAGTCTGTGGAACTGTTACGAGCCACAGAAAACGGAGTAAAAGAACTCTGCATGCATGTTAAGCTACCAGCACTGTTACAGGCTGAATGTCTGTATCTCTCCAAACTTTGTATGTAGAAGTCCTAACTTCTAAAGTTATGGTATTAGGATGCTGGGCATTCGGTAGGGGACTGGGTCATCAGGATGGAGCCCTTTAGAATGGCATTACTGTCCTCATAAAAAGAGGCCCCAGCTTCCCCACCCCTTCTGCATTGCACGGACACAGTCAGTGGTTTATGAATCAGGAAACAGCCGCTCACCAGACACCAAATCCGTTGGTGCTTTGATCTTGCACTTCCTAGCTTCCCACACTGTGTGAAACAGATTCCTATTGTTTACAAACCATCCACTGTGGTACATACTTGTCACAGCCTGAATGGACTCAGCAATAGTATTTCCAAGTTGAACACACATTCATAAAAATGTGCTCTTTTTCATTCTTTAAAATCCTACTTTCCAGACTATACTAACCATGAAAGAAGTATTTTACTTCGTAGTATTTTCTTTCACACAGATGGGAATATGGCAGGTCATCGCCTTCTCTTGAAAGCCAACAATGAGTTGTTCACTTTGATAGAGTTACCGATTCGTGACAAAGAGAATCCTGAGCGCCTGCATGTTTGGGCGGTAGCACTAACGGAGTTATGGTAAGGTCATTAAATTCCCTGAGAATAACAGAGTCATTCCAACTTCTGGGACTGCAGCCCCTTAAGAACTGTCTCTGCTGCAAGGAGCTGCCTTTACCAAGCCCATCCACTGCAGCTAGGGTGGGAATCTGCCCATCCTCTAGGGGACCAGGGCGGCAGTGCTCCAGCTCAGGATACCGGGAAGAAACATTCAAACCCAGAGTTCCTGATAGCGTTGGCAGAGGCTGATGCTGGGCCTAAGGTGAAACTACACTTCTCTTTAATGCTGTTTCCTTCTCTCCTTTCTATAGCTGTAGGCACCAAAGATTCTTCTTGGTGAATTTCCTAACTCTGTCTCATTTCCCAAGGAACCCAACCTAAGACACTGCACATTACCTGAGCACAAACCATCTTCACTACAAATTAAGGATGGAAAATTTAGTTTCCTTTTGACAATGGTTTTTAAAGGCCAAACTTAATAAGCAGGAATAGAGAGTTATTGAAAACATCGGGACAAAGATCCATTTCTGGATGGTCACCATGTTTTTCATAGTAATCTCATCTTCACAATATAAGAAATATGACCACCACAACTTCCAGCTGTACTTATAAAAGGGTATGGCTGATTTCTCAGTTTCAAGAAGGCTGTGAAAATAATTTTCATTATTTCATGGACACATACAGTCACTTCCAAACAAAAGACATATTTGACAATAAAATCATTTACACTTTATTGTTTTAAAATTCTTTCCTTCTAGTCATAAATACAAATGGAACATAGTGAAATGTCATGTTATGCTGAGTAAAGACCTGAAATAACATACTATTACTGTTATCTAGGTGCTATACTGTTGTCTCCTCCAAGATCTAAATACCTCAAAATTATTTTTGTGCTTGCTTTCATCCCAGACAGAAACAAACTAGCCATAAACACACCAGCTGGGACCCGTCTATACAACCAGGGGAGCTTGGACATTAAACATCCCATAGGTAGTTTGTCTACAGAAGTGCCACTGAACTTTGTCTTCACAATTGTCTTAAGAGTAATCCCAGATCAAAAACAGCTGGAACTCTCTTCTGCCCTCTGCTGGATTACAGAAGCTTATGCTTTGGTTTATAAAATTTTTATCTTAACCTATTTTTACTTGTTCTATACAACACTGATGCCAATGATAAAATATTCTTTCTTTCCAACTCCTACCTGTGCATCTTGTTAAAATGTTAACTTTTCTTTCCAGAGAGCCAACATAAAATATTTGTCTAAAATCTAGTATTCAAGAGTTACGGTAATTTTAGATGTTTCCCATTCCCTTTAAAGCACAGGAAAAACCTTCAGCAGCACAGAGAATGTTGCAGGGGTTCACTTACCAAGGTCCCAGAAGTTAGAAACAAGCCCCTCCAGTCACGTTATTCCAAAAGCTAATCCCTTGTGACATCCACATTTCCATTTGGCCTTCCTGGGCAAGACCCGTTGAGTGCAGCTTTATAAATGATTTGATAGTCTAAACTGGAGATTTCTTCCGCATTACACAAGCCCAGACGCCCACCTTGAAAATTTTCCTGGGCTAAGTCTACGTGAAAAGGAGCTGTTATCAGCTCTCACGGCACACAGGCCGCCATGCGTCTCACAGCCAAGGGCCAGGAGAGGAAAGGCACGGGAGCGGATTCTGACCGTACACTTCGGCTGTGGAGCCAAGTTGAAACGAGCCCTGTCTGTGACCTGATTCAAGGTTTGGGCAAGAGGGTAATATGAGAGGGTAAGATCAAATGACTCTGACCCTCGGTAATATTATCTAAAGCCAGCAGTGTGAACAGAGAATCAGCAGACAGACACATACCCCAAGCTTGAAAACAGCGAAGAAAAGGAGGCACACAGAAGCAGCTCCTTCCCCTGGATGGATCTCTTCTAGGAGAAGCACTGTATTTGCTCTTTAAGAAAATCTCTACAGCAAAACTGTTCGCCTATAATCCCTCACTCCCTGGTTTTGATTTATTTCATAGTTTCTACTTCACAGGCGTTGATACAGTGGGGTTTGAGGAATGTGTCATCCCCTTAGTTCTTTGCTGATTATTTTTTAAACATCATGTGGAAAACTAGAACTCTGTCCCGGACTCCCTTATGCATTGGTTTTATAGTTTTATCATAATCCACTAAATTCAAATTACTAATCTCCACCACACAACACCTCATGCCACAGCGCTGACATCAGAACGTAAGACTTTTTTTTTTTTTTTTTTTTTGGCGGTTTTAGGGATCGAACTCAGGACCCTGCGCTTGCTAGGCAAGCGCTTATTCCACTGAGCTATATCCCCAGCCCCAGAACATAAGACTTAAAGGTCACACTTTATCTTCTGTCACGGTCAGGGCCCCATCTGAATAAATGCTAGATGAATAAGAGAAACTCGGACCGTTGTATAGGTTCCTTCAAAAAAAGAGAAAACAGGATCCGGGGAAGATGGCGACCAGGTGAGCAGCAAGGGAGCGAACCTCCTTAATAAACACCACCAGCTCGAGACAGACTTGGCGAGCGTGAATGCC
>PVLD010024803.1:0-24806 GCA_004027595.1 Dinomys branickii
GGATGCAATCGTTTCATATCTTGAAGTTATGAGGCTTCCTGGTTCCCCTGTATCTTCATCTTCAAAACTTGTTCTGGGTGGGGTTGAGTTTTGAGACTGCGTTTTGTTCCTCTGTTTTCCCATTTTTGGGTATCAGATTCAAAATGTGGAGCTATAAATTCCACAGGCAGTTCAGCAGGCGGAGGTCTGCTGCAAAGGCAGCTCCAATGATTCCTTCTCTTTGGGAGAATGTCCCTTAAGCTTTCTGCTGAGATTTGTTCTTCTGTCTTCCCAGTTTTCGGAGTCCCTGCAGGCAGGAAGGTTCCAAGGTGCCAGTTTTTTGTGCTATGCTCGCGATCCGCCGCTCGCAGCCACTCGTTTCCTCGCGCTCTCCGGGTCTGGGGGAGGGAGCGGGATGCTCCGCTCCTCTGCTCCTCGCGCCGCCCTGGCCACGGACCGCCGGCTGCCGGGTCTAGGCTGCGCCGCCTGCCCGATGCGCGCGAAATGTTAGGCTGGTTTTGAATTCACTATGTAGCTCAGGCTTCCTGTGATGATCCTCCTGCCTCAGCCTCCTGAGTGCTGGGATTATAGGCAAGTGCCACCATGCCCAGACATAAATCGGTACATTTCAGAGGCACAGTTGGGCAGTATGTTTTAAATAGTGCACAGTTTTAAAATATGCACGCTGTTTGGCCTCATTGTTCAAACTTATCCTCAGAACAAAAATATGTATTGTTTGTTTGCAGTGGCTGGTATCTATCGCAATGAGCAATAAGAAGGTGGACCTTAAATATCCACCAACAAGTTCATACTTTCTGGGGTTGCTCAGACACTGAAGCTGCACTGGGGAAGTTCACTCCGGGAGGCAAACAATGGAGACAAGTAGGGAACATGTGGGGGGGGGGGCAATGTCCACAGTATGTTGGACAAATGTATGAAAATCATTTTGTCTCACGGAGGTGAGGGAGCCAGGCTAGGAGGGTTTACTGGAGTCAGGAGTGGCCCAAGTGCCCAGGACAGGTGGCTAGGTGACCACCTTTCTGCTGTCACCACAGGGACTCGTGAGCAGGTGAGTATTCCCTACATGACCCCAGGTGGGGCACCAACAAGAAGCCAGAAGAAAATATTAGCTTGGGTCACCTCTGGCTCTGGGCCTGACCTTCATTTTCTTTTTAGACACAATACAGCCCTGTACTATTTTTATCATCAAAACTGAAAGGTGTATGAAGGCAGCAAGCCTGGGGCCTTGAATAACTGGAAGCTCCTGCCCATATGCCTGCCCTTCAGTTCTACGGAGTAGGAAGAGGCACTACAGCCCATGTCCGGCAGGAACCCCCTCCTGGGCACCTGTCACCTTGAGGTGCATGTCACCTTCCTTCTTTTGGTTTTGAAAAGCCACTGCGGTTTCTAAGACCCGCAGTCCCTGGCTAAGGATGGAAGGAGCCAGGCAAAGTACTGTCTTTTACTGACTGGGAAAACTGAGGCCCAGAGAAGCGCAGGTACTGCTGCCATCAGCTCGTAGGTGCAGCAAAGCCAGTCCTGGGCCGAGGTTTCTGGGCCCATCCACTTTCCCACAGCGACCGCCCAGCGCCCCGCCCCCTTCCACACACCTTCAGGAACCGCTCGGAGGGCGGGAAGCAGCCCAGGCAGAGGCTCAGCAGGATCCAGCCTCGAGCCCGGCTGCTCGCTTTCGGGTTCTCCGAGAGCTGCTTGCAGATCTGGCAGTAAATCTCGTCCCTGAAAGACACAGCAGAAGGGAAGCCGGGGCTGGCTCTGAGCGCGCAGACCGATGCCCTGGGTGGGCGCTCGCCTGTGGGGCACCCCTCAGCGCCCAGCTCTGCCAGCCTCCTCTGAGTTCCCCAGGGCTCTGTGCTTCACTCCTTTCGGGCCGCATTTCCCAGCTCGCAGAGGCCCCGCCCAGGTACCGCCCTCTGCCCGCCACGCCCTTGCTCCATGTTGCTGTCACAGCGTTCTCTGCCCTGCCTCTTAAGTAGTTCTGCTCCTTTCCAGACCTCACAGTTATTTCAGGCAGTTGCTTCTCCCTGCACCCAGTGATCATGCCCCCTTCCCTAGAGGGAAGGGAGTCTCATGGGAGAACCCTTCAGTCCTCACCTCCTGACTGCCCCCTTCCCACAGGTTCAGCAGCCTCCCCACTTCTCTCGGTCAGGGGCTCTCCCGGACCCTTTGGCTTCCCCAGCCTCTCAGTCCCCGTGTGTCAGAAGCTGGCACCTTCCCTAGTACTCAGCGCTGTGCAGGTGAATGTCTCTACCCACCAATTTTCCCAGCCTCTCTGCATTTGCTGTCTGTGGTGTGAATGTTCCCACCAAGGCCAATTTTAAGTTGCCACTGTGACATTTCTGAACACGGAGTTGGAAAGATGCACTTGAGAGCTGGTAAGGGCTGGCTCCGGCACCTCTCCTCTCTCTGCTGTCTACGGGCACCACCACGCACCCCTCCTGGGAATCTGGGAGCCACGTTAAACTCCTCCTGCCACGTCCCATCAGCCACCATGTCCTACCACCTGTCTCCTGGATGTCTTTCCTGTTCTTGAGCCCTTCCTCAGGAGCTGTCCCTAGACCTCGGTCACAGCCCCCATTCAGCCGTCCCCGTCCAGGCTCTCCTTTCTGTATCAGTGCCACAGAGAGCGGTCTGTAAATTGTGTACGATTATGGTCTCTTGCTTAAAACTTTCCCTTACTTCCCTTAGAATGGAACCCAGACTTCATGCCTTTGCCGTGACAAACCACTTAGAACCTCAGACCCTTGTGGCTGTTTGAAGGCGCTGAGACCCATTCATCCTGTCTGGTAAACATGCTGCTCCTTCCTTCTCTGCCCAGGGGGGCATTAAGACCACTCCTTTTCATTGGCCCACAAGTTCTGAGCAGACCCCAACCTGAGCACATATTCTTGGGAGTTTCTTGGTCCTTTAATGCCCCCATTCTTGGTTTGGATAAATGTCCCCCAAAGGTTCATGTTTTAAAGGGCTGGTTTTTGGTGGTGGAACCTTTGGGATGTGGCCCCCAGAGGGAAGAAGTTATGTCACTGGGGATGTGACCCCTGCTCCCTGCCTCTCTCTGCTTTTGCTTTCTGGCCACCAGGTGGGCAGCTTCCTTTCCCACAGGCTCCAGCCATGATGCACCAAAGGCCCAAAACAATAGGATCAAGTGACCATGGGCCCAAACCCCTGAAATTATGAGCCAAAACAAATCTTTCTTACTTACAAATTGATTGCCTCAGGTATTTTGTCATATTAATGGAAAGCTAACTAACACAGCCCCCAATTAAAGGGTGAGTTCTCTAAGAGTAGAGACCTATTTTCTTCATCTCTGCATTCCCGAACCTCAGGTCAGAGCTTTACTCTGAGCAAGGATATAATGAGATATAGCAGATGTGTGGCAGAGGTGGAATATTGGTTTTGTCTTAGAATTTGGTTAAGACTTCAGATCCAAAGACGAATGGATGGTAATATCAAACATTCTAAAGAGATGCATTCTTCTAGGATAGCAGAACCAGACTACCACCATGCCACTTCTAGCCAGGAATTTGGAAGGTGACTTCTGGAAAGGAATTCTTGGGTTCAGAGAGATCTGTGGCCTGTTCCCACTACTTCAACTGATGGAGGAGTGAGGCAGACCCTAAGACAGCTGCTGTTAGGATGGGGCTGCCTCCCAGAGAAGAGATCCATTTCCCTCTCATTTGAGGAGTGCTGAGCTCCAGAATCCCATTGCCTCCCACCAGTTCCCAGACCAAGCCACTGCATTGGAGCATGGTGACAGAGTCCTTGCAAGATCTCAACTTGTTGCTTCCATAGTTGAAGACCTCCATGAACCAAGAGACTAGGGACTGCTTCCTTCTGGTGAATCCTGAGGCCTTCAGAAGAGTCAAGGTCTGGGACTTGCACCATGTGGTGAAGCATACAAGAGTGTGACATGAGGATGCCACAGAAAAAGTTGACATCTGGGCGTCTTGGTGGGTCCCACACAAGTAGGCAGCCTGTTATTCCAGGAGAGTCAGCAGCAAAAAGCTGTAGGATGTTTCAGTGGGGCTGCAGTCAACAGGAGACCCCAGGGGATCAGTGAAGTGTTGGCCCTGGCCGGATGCTACACTGTGTGGCACTACCTGTAGAGGGATCTGAAGAACCCATAATGCACCTCATTTGGACATAGCTGTTTGGAGGTGGTGGCTGGTAAGGATTAACATGAGAGAAACTAGCAGCAGACAAACCGGGTCAGAGCACTTGACCAGTTGGGGATATGCAGGTTAGCACTTGGGTAGAGGGCCTATAGTCTTACTGGTTTGAAGAAGCAGAGGGCAGAGTTTGGGGCACCCCCATCAGCATGATTGTGAGAAAGGTAATCCTGGAATGAAGAGTACCAGGGAGGAGCGCTACATTCTGCATATAAAACCTTCCTAAATGACCGCTGAGCCCTTGTCTGTGCACGGTGAGATAGACTGAATATGAATTCCACCTGCTGCTCACTGTGGAAGAGACATATTTGAATTCAGCCAAATTAATTGCCTGCTAAAACAAAAACTCTACCCTCTTTGAAAGAGCATAACAGAATGCACAGTCTCCACTATCCTCACTGTCCAGGATACAATCCAAAAGACTGACTTAGGAAATGCGAAAACATGCCCACCCTCAAGCAAAACAATAGCCAGTGCAGACTGACTCTGGTATGATCCGGACGTCAGATTTTCAGAAAAGACCTAAAAATCACCACAACTATACCGAAGGGCATTAAAGAAACTACATACATAGCAAACAAATAAGTAGGAAATCTTGGTAGCTAGGTATTAATGTGCAGAAAAATATAATGATACAGATATAACTTAAGTTATAATATTGACATTAAAGCTTCTTGAATAGGTGCGGCAGTAGACTGAGGAAGACAGCTGAGTACCTTTGAAGGTAGAGCAACAGAACCAATCTAAAGAACAGAGAGAAAAAAAGAAAGAAACAATGAACAGACTCCTGTGGGCTTGAGGGACAGTCATATAAAGTTTTGTGTAGGTTTAATTAGTCTGAAGGGGTTTGCGAGAGGGGCCAGAAAGAGAATATTTGAAAAAACAATGACCAACATTTCTCCAGTTTGGCCAAAAACAATAAAATAAGCAAGTCCATAAAATACTGTAGTCTTTCCCATAAAGTAGCATACTTTTTCTCAGAATTTGCATAAAAATCTAACTTGTAAAGCAACTACATATAACATAAATGAGGAACCTGCTCATTTTCAGAGTCCTGCACTAAAGCCAACACGATAAATCTGTTTCTCTAAAACTGGGTTTCACGCATGGGTTTTCTTAACTCACAGCAAGTAGAGAATGCTTGGTGGTTGTCATCTGCTGTCCTGGGCTGAGGTTCCAGGACCCAGGCCAGGAGCAGTAGGAGAAGGGGTTTCTTGGGGACAGGCAGGAGGCTGTGGCCTTAGGCTGAGAGCCAGTGGGGAGCTTGGGGCTCTGAGTGGGGTGGGGTAGCAGTGGACACTGACCTGAGGCCAGGCCGAAGGATGGCATAGCCCACGATGAAGTGCACCTTTTCCAGGTTGGACATGGGTCTGTCTGAGATGGGGCCATCAAGGTCGAAGGGCTCTTCTCTTGTACTCAGCTGGCTGGCCACCTTGAAACCCAAAGACGGCTGTTAGGACAGCTGCAGTTCTCCCCATTTACCAAGGAGGAACCTACACCCAGGGGCAGAAGCAATAGCTAGGAAGCGGGAAGCAGGCTGGGCCCTTGCCCCAGGCTCACCTGGCCTGTGACGAGGGAGGACCGTTTCAGCTTCATGGAGGAGATGTCCTTGGTCCCTCTGTCCTTGCGGCTCAGTCTCTGTGGAAAGACATAGCAGAAGAAGGGAGCCTGAGTGGTCCCTCATGCTACTGACCCTCCAGTCATCTAGCATGGAGCAATTGTCCCTGTTGCTCAGATGTTCCTGGCTTCATTTACAAAGCTGCTGAGGAGAGTTTGCCCTTAGCTATTAGGGCCCATGGTCTCCTTAGGAGGAGGTCACACCTTGCCCTGAAAAGAATTTGCTGCTCAAATTAGAGCTCGCTGTGGGCCTGGCCTCTGGCTTCTGGTTGGGATGAAGGTGGTTTGGAACACACGACTGAACATGCAACGCTGGCTGGCACGCTCTGGGAGGGTGGGTAGGCTTGTGGCTCGGGGCTCTGTGAGTGGGGCACATGTGCCAGCAGGAAACTCTACCTGGGAAGACCTTCTGCATTCCAAGTCACCTCCAGGGGTGCAGTGTGGGTAAACTGCCTCCCAGAGCCCCTTTTCTGAGGGGCCACCAGCCTCCAAGGTGACCTCCAGGGACACCTGCCCCTGATACTTCTGCCCTGTGTGCCCTGTGACTTTCATGACTGGACACTGCGTCTTTCATCTGCTCTCCTGCCTGGATCACTCTCTCTCAGGGAAGACTTGCTGGGAGGATGGTGTGGAGGTCCATACACCAGGCACAGAGGCCGCCTGTCAGCAGCCACATGAATGGCCTTTTTGGGAGTGGAACCTCCACCCCAGTTATGCCTTCAGGTGACACCAGCTCTGGGTGACATGTTCACAGCAACCTCCTGAGAGACTCTGAACCAGAACTAACCAGCTAAGCTGTTCCTGGCTATGAAAAATCCTGTGAGACAACAGTTAAGTGCTATTTTGGGGGGTAACTCATCACATGATAGATCTCTAGTGCTGTGGTGGGGACTGTGCCTCTAGAAGTCAGGGACAGCGGCCTTGTGACAGGGCTGCAGATGCCCTTAAGCTATGCAGTCAGCTCAGAGGCACAGAGGGCCCTGCAGCCCGCGGCCAGGGTGGCCTCACAGTTGTGCACCCTCTGGCGAGCTCCACCTAGATTTCCTCAGGGAACTCACTCGGCCTTGCTGAGCACTTCTGAGCAGAAGTGAATGTGAATTAACCTCCCAGCAGGGGGCACAGTCAAGCAAGAGGCAAGAAAGTGGTCTGTGAACTGAGTAGAATGGGTGCAAAGCCAGCTCCCACACTCACCCTCTCCATGACCTGGGCCAAATCACTTCACCTCTCCATTTCTCTCACTATAAATAAACATACTAACCCTTAACTTCTAGGGCTGGGCCAACTGGGAACGAAACAAAGAGAAGCAACAGGCACACAGCAGGCAGGCAGTCAACAACAGTGTGAGTTGTGATTATTATTGTTGTACACATTTGAGTTGAGTTTAAGTGTAACCCAGTATTCAGAGTCCAGGGCACTTCCTCCATTAATGACTGCATAGTGCAAACTGTCTCAGGTATGACTCTTAATTCACGAGCTCTCAAGTACAATTCAAGACTGAGCATGCCCAGGTGTCCTGGCTTGGGGGACAGCTCTGGTGGCACTTAGGAGAGAGACCGGTGTGTGCCTCTGCCCTGCCCAGACCACCACTGCCCTCATACCACTCACCTGCCCACCGTGCTGGCGACCCTCCACTGTGCCCTCCTGGCCCAGCCTGTCATGGATCTGCCGCATCACTGGGCTGTCCCGTAGGCTGTTCTTGGCATACAGCACCGGCTCCGGAAGGTCACCCATGAACCTCAGGATGATGGTCCACACAGCCAGTGCAGCCTGGGGAAGGAGACGAGGGCTGACTGCAGCCTGCTGTCAGCACACTTCAACCATAGCTCCTTCCCTCTGAACCTCAGCTCGGGGCTGTGGGGCGGTTGCGCCCCTGCGAGCCCGAGAACAACTGGGTACCGAGTAGTCGGTGTTATTATCGTGGTAAAGCAGTGGGGAGCGGAGAAGCCGCCGGATGTGTGTGTGGCTGGCTGATTTCTGGAAGTAAGTCACAGCGAACTTAGGAAAGGTGTAGTCGGCCAGGCCATCTGTGTCCTCCTCTGGCTCCTCCACCATGGGGACTGTGTCAAGATCAATCTCGGGCAGTTTTGAGGTCTTGGTTTCCAGGCCAATCTTGGGCAGTTTGGGGCTCTTGGTTTCCAGATCCTGGGAATGGTTCAGGGAAGAAGTGAGCCTTTTTAGATAACAGCTGAGTCTTTGGCTAGCTGTGCAGCAGGTGAGCAATGCTGAGGTCTAGGGAGCCTGAGGTGGTTCCATCTGGGTACTGCCAGTAGCAGAGGCATCTGCCTGGGCTCTGGGGTTGAACCTTCCCAAAACTCCCACACTTATTGGGAGGCAGGGGGCTGTGTGTGTGCGGCCTTGGCCCTCCTGCTCTGAAGGCAGCAACCATGTGTGCTCCATCCAGCCCTCCTCTCTGCCTCCCTGCACACGGGCAGGCCAGAGCAGTGCTCTTCCTGAGAAAGGGGTCCTGCTGCTCCACTGCACAGAGGCCTTGAGCACCAAGGGTGGGGCAGTGTGCAGGTCTCTAGGGCCTGGGGTAGGATAAGGCTCCACAGGAAAGTCCTGGACACAGCTCCTGCTCCCGGCCACTGCCCCAACTCCACACCCTGCTGCCTCAGTTGCATCCTCTGCATCTTGGCTCTTGGGATGCATCTGCACAGCAGCAGCCTGCAGGGCTTGAGGCGTGTGTGGGAAGTGCTGCCTGGCTGAAAGCAACCTTGTGCAGGCTCCAGAAAGTCTTACAGGGGAGCAAGCTCCCTGGATCTGAAGGGTCTGACCACTCGACTGCCCACCTGCTCTTTGCATGGCTACCGAAGGAGCAAAACTCACTTGGATGCTCCCCGGAGCAGCTTCTCCAAGAGCCAAGGGCTTGGCCACCACCTGGGGCTGTCTTACCTCGAAGCGTGCTGGGGCCTGGCCTTCCTGGCCCCCAATCATGGATGGAAGGAAGCCAAACACTTTCTCTACCATCTCTGTGTCGGTGACAGTGTCGTAGATGGACTTGCGTTTCTTGGTGGGGAGAGCACTTTGGTCCTTCCGCTCTTCAGCTGGGATGATCACATGTTCCTGCCCACACCCATGGAAAGATGGTGACCTACAGGCTGGGCTAAAATTGCTCTGTTCTGTCTACTCTCACAGGACAAGTATCTTCCAGGAGCCAGGTAAGCTCTGCCCTACCATGATTTGTCCAAAGCAATGATAGCTGAGTGGAGACCAGCCAGGAGTTTTCATTGCCCAGTGATAACTAGAGGTCTGGAGAGGGGTGAAATTGTTGGTCTGATCTCTGCAGCAGCACCTTACACTCCAGGAAGCCCCAAACCACCACTTAGGTCCCTTTATTCACAGTACATCTGGGGTCCTCCAGGGGAGGTCCAGGCCTGTACTGAGGAGTGCACAGGTCAGGGTACCCTACAGCTAAGTTGGAATCATGCGAGCAGCAGCATTCTGCTGACTCGTCTGAGCATCTGCTGTCGCACAAATTAGGTTTATGATCATTTCCAAAATTGCAGGTATGTGACTTATTTCTGCTTTAATCTGTTCTATGGCCTGATGGAGTTGTTTTGTTACTTCGGACATAATCGTTTCATAAATTGTAGGTACGAAAAAGGAAGGAAGGGATAATTATCTATGTATGTAAGTAAGTATGTATGTATATGCAGCATATCTAACATAGTTGTACCACGGACTTAGGTCACTTTATTGTAAGGAATAGTTGATGATTATTTGATCAATTTTGCATGTCTATATCTGTTTTCCTGAGTATACACTTCGAAGTTATCAATGTGTAATGCAATGACCATTGTTGATTGCCTGTCACCTTGTCTGTAACTCAGTTTTGATTGTACTATTCTTATGCTACTTTGTGTCTGTTTGTTAATGTTTTTGTTCTTTTACTTTTAAAATAAAAAAAAAACAAACAAAAAAGCAAATTAGGTTTATGTGGTAAACCTAATTTGCTTCTGCGGGGCAGAGGTAATTGTCACTCCAGTCCCTTTGCCTTAACACAACTTCCAAATGAGCCAAGTGAAAAGCAATGCAGTTAAGTCTAGAACAATTCATAGAGGGAATGGAATCATGTAAGGGTGAGATTTCAAAGTGCAGGAGAGTGCTTCTTGGAGCTAGTACGATGCTTCCTATCCTCCTGACCTCCCAGAAAACTGTCACCTAAGCCGTCACACACAGCCCTGTATCCAGACCTCTGCTCTCCTATATGGAACCGTGGTCTCCTATAGCTTATCTGGCCTGAGTTTCCTGTGCCTTCCAGGAAAATCTCACTGCCAAGAAACTGCCCCTAAGGCTTACTGCAGGGAATGGCCTGAGGGGTTCCTCTTCAAAGGTTCAGTTAGGAGGCTGTCTTCCTCCTCTGTGGCCTACTCATGCTGCTCTCTACACGGCCCTGGGTGGTGGCTGAGTCTTTCAGATGGCGTGATGGCCCCTGCCCTACTGACTTGGGACGAGAGGGACAAAGTGCCTTTTGTATGATTTCAATGGCAGCCCAAGTGTCACCTAATTTGACTTCTGTATCCTTGCTGTGGTCTTGAGAAATTGGAACAGATTTAAACATCTTGGCTTAAAAGTGTGGACTTTTGAAAGGGGACTCTGGGAAGAGCTCTTCATTGCCACTCTCCTCCCATCTGCCCTCACCCACCCAGGCCCCAGCCAGTCCCACCTGTCCAGAGGCTGGATGACTACCCATGCTGGCTTTCCGCTGCTGCAAGCATCGCCGAGCAGCCATGCCCCGGGCATGTGCCTGGAGGACCACCACTGCCCTCTTCTTCGCCTGGACTTGCTGGCGCACCAGGTAGCCCCTGCAGCGGGCCTGCAGTTGCACCATCCTCTGGCGCATGGCCTGGAACTGTCTCGCCAGTATGTGGCTCCGGGCAATGGCCTGCAGGCGTTCAAAGCCCACAAGGATCTGGGGGCCAGGGAAGAGGAGGGCTCAGAACCAGAGGCCTTCTTAAGGAACACCAAGTGGCAGTTCCCAGGAGACCCTGGAAGTTAGCTGGCCAGGTACCTGCTTCTTGCTAGGGGGCCAGTGCTACACATGGGCAATAGCCTATCAAGTGAATTATTGCTTGTAAAGTCCTTAGAAAAGAGTCTGCTATGCAAGTAAGTGCTAACTAAGCATTTGTTAAATCATAAAGTGACCTCCTGAGGGCCAGGAAGGAAGAACTGGCTTGGGTTTCACATAAGCAATTTGATTCCAAAGACTTTCTTTTCATTGCTACTGCCAGCCAAGTCCAGCCACTGTGTCCGCCATGGGGTTATACAGTGTGGGCTGGGGGAGGGGCTGTCGGTGGCTCCATCAAGCTAACCTCTGGGGTCTTTAAAACAGAAGGAAAGTAAGAAGTGGCTGCCTGGTCATTCGTATGCCGCAAATATCCCCTGGTCACAATAGTTCCTGAGTACCTGACAAGTTTTGCTGGCTACTCAGAAGTCAGGCCAGTCTGGGTCAGTTTAGGGCCTGGAAGTTGTGTAGGCTCACATCCAAATGTCAGCTCACTGCTGTGTGCTCTTGGGAACTCTACTAAACTCTTTCACATCTCAGTTCTTTGACTTATAATGTTGATTTAATGGTAAATAAAATAACAGGCCCCAGGCAGCCTCTCCATACACACTGGCCACCATCGCATGGTATATGAACATGGAATGCAGAAATCCTCAAGGCTCATTTAGTTAATGTGACCATTTTATATCCCAACCACAATTACAGCCATAACCAAGTTAAGTGAGGCTTAACTGAGTGTGGCCACAATTGCTTGGTTTCATGTGGTTGCATGCAAGTTGTGAAAAAAAGAGAACGGATCTCATTTCAGAGAAGGATTCCTCCGTCCAGCTCTGGGGATGCTCTGACTCTGCAGAAGAACATGAGTATGGGTCTGAAAGGTCAGCGTATGGGTGCTGATGTCCGTCATTTAAAATCTATACTCCATGAGTTAGGGATGGCTCTCTTTGTGCCTGAGGTCTCCTATCAGAGAAACACACTCTTAAAACCTACCTACTGCTCCCAAAGGCCCAGCCTCCCGAGCTTTCTCTCACCAGCTTGAAATTCTTCCTGTTGCAGTAGCCTCGCCACTCAGCTTGGAGGGTCACAGCTGCCTGCTTCTGCCTCAGGAACTCTTTCCTGGGAGAGGGAAGGATGAGAGCAGGAGGTATGTCACAATCAGATGTTTGGAAAGCCTCTGAGTGCTGGGGAACTCATTGGGAGGGAAGAGAGATGACATGATGCCCGGGAAAGTACTTTCCCAGAAGCCTGTACAGGACAAATGGTACACAGGCCAGTTAGGAACAAAAAGTCTACTGGCAATAACGCAACTTTCAGGATGGAGACATTATAGTTTTAAGATAATCAAGAAGTCCTTCCTTAACCCCAATATCTGTGAAGGAATAGAACCCTCCTTATGGCCTCTTAGTCCAAGCTGGACCTAGAGAGGAGAATCTGAACGTTGGGGGAGAGAGGCGGTCCCAGGTGATTTAGGCCACACAGAGCTTTCATTGCACAGTTGGTTGAGTCTTCTTTTCACTTCTAGTAACTTTTTGGAGGACTTTCTTAAGTTTAGAGCAACAGGTCACAACCATGTTAAAACCTTCTAAAAAACTTCCACATTTATTGATGCCTTGGTCACACCCAGTCCAAATAATTCAGAACTTTTGTTATTTGTTTAGCTGTACACACACACACACACACACACACACACACACAGTCAGCCCTCTGTGTACATAGGTTCTGCTTTTACAGTTTCAATCACCCACAATTGGAAGTATTTGAATAAAAAATTCACATCTGCACTGAACCTATACAGAGTTTCTTTCCTGTCACTCACCATTTCCTACATACTACATCACAACAGCTGTTTAGACAGCATTCCCTTGTACTAGGTATTATAAGTAACTTGGACATGACTGAAATATTATACCATTTTATATAAGGGACACAAGCTTCTGCAGATATTGAATGGTGGAACTAACCCTCCAGAGATACTAAGGGATGACTGTATATATTTAACTTCCCAGTATTCTGAGAGAGTCCAGGTAAACAACCAAATCATCCAAAAATAAAGATAAGCCATCTCCTTTTCAGTATCAGTGGTCCCTAAATAAGTATAGTTGCCCTCCAGGGCACATTTGGCAAAGGCTAGAGGTATTTTGGTTGTCATAATGGCAGGAAGGGTGGGAGAGGGTGTTACTGACAGCCAGTGAGTAGTGGCCAAGGATTCTGCTAAACAGACTGTAATGCACATGAATGTCTGACAACAAAAGTTATCCTGGGGAATAGGGCGACTGTTGGTTAGAGGTAGAGTGCATGCTTAGCACACATGAGGCCCTGCGTTCAATCCCCAGCACACACATGTATACACATGAGCGGGCACACACACACACACACACACGCATGCACACACAGCCCATTGAGAAGTCATGATTCTATCTTTTCTGTAATTTTTTTGGTCCAGTTTCACTGACTAGAACAGCAAAAGTATGGTGAAATGTAAATGGTTATGACTTCCAAAAAGATGGAGTAGATGTACTTTTACCTAATCTTCCTGCTAGGTACAACTAAAAGCCTTGGGTGTTATATACAAAACAAACATAAGACAACTCTGAAAGGTGGCAAGAAGAAAGCAGGTCATCTAGGGACATCATGGTGGACGAAATGACACTATGGCAACTTCCCCAGGGTTTCCTTTTACCTCATCTACCCAGGCTAGAACTAAAGAACTCAGCAATTCAATGTCAATAGATGCAGGTCAACAAGCCCCTAGAAGAGCCTTTCCTCTCTCTACAAAGGATCAGGAAAGAGGTAGTCTAGCAAGAGAGAAAATGTAAAATAATAACCACACTACTCCAGTGAAATAGCACATAAGACAACTGTAGCACCACCCCACCTACCCCAGGAAGTACAAACGGGGGGCTTAGACTTCTACCCTGAGCAGCTATAAAAGAGGTGCACCTCCTGCCAAAGTCACACTTGAGAAGGCCAAGAAGGAAACCAAGACCAGCACCCCAGTGGCAATCATGAGCACATCCCCAGCATCAGCAGAGGCACCTGAGGGACCATAGACTTTATCCCACATGGCAGTGGTGAGGCCTCTTTTCCTCTGCTCTGGGGTGCTGTCAGAGGAGACTTTTCACCTCCCCCACCTTGGGGTCAGGGGAGGCCATGTGCTTAGCAATGACAAAGTACTCTTGGCCCTCCTGGCCAGAGTGCATGAGAGTAGCCTACTGGGAAGCAGACCCCCAGCCTCAGCTAGCAGTGACAAGGAATGTGTAGCCACCTTGACACTTGACAGGCCACTCAGGAACCTGACCTGACAGTGACGGCAGTGCCTTATGTACTCTGCCCGGTGGTGCCTGAGTGGAAAGAAGCCACCAAAAGCAGAATATTTAGAGATGCGGTATGCTCATAGTGCAATACCCAAGATGTCCATGTGTCAATCCAAATCATTTATCATACTAACAAGAGAAGATAATGAATAGATGCCGCTGAGGTGACAGAGATGTCAGCCTTCACACAGAAACACAGGGACACGGGCTGTGGTGTGTGCATGTAACCCCTCCCTGAGAGGCCTGCGAACTGCACCAACTGCAAACATGTACTAATACAATTGTAAAATTATTTTTAAAAAGTTGCTCTGAAAATGAAAAAAAATGCTTCAATGAGCAATCATGAACACAACTTGAAATAAGGAGGAAAACAGCCTCAGTGGACACATAGAAGATATAAAGCAGAGCCAGACAGAAACTTTAGAACTGAAAAATACAATTGAAAAACAATCCCACCTCAGTGGATGGACCCAGCCACATGATGGGGAGAGCAGAGGAGTAAGTCAGTGAGTTTGGAGACAGACCCAGAGAAATTACTCAGACGGAAGAACAGAGAGCAAACGGAATGAAGAAACGGCAGGGCTGCCGGGCGTGGTGGTGCACACTCGAGAGTAGAGGCAGGAGGGTTGCTGCTGTGAGTTCAAGGCCAGCCTGGGCTGCACAGTGAGACCCTGTCTCCAAGAAAGAAGCAAAGTGAACATGGCCTGGGAACCAGAGGAACTGTTGACAAAAAGTCTAATATTTTTGTCATCAGAGTCCTGGAAAGAAAGGAGAAAGAGGTAGTGCTAAAAAAGCAATTAAAAAAGTGATGGCTGAAAAGTTCATAAATTGGGCAAGAGACAGAAACTTATAGATAAGCTGAAAAAACTCAAAACAGAATAAATCCACATCAAGACACATCTTGGTGTCAAATTTCTGAAAACCAAAGGCAATAAGATCTTGAAAGCAGCAAAAAAGAAACAATGTGCTACCTTAGGACCAAAACAATTCAGATGACAGTGGATTTCTCATCTGAAACTAAGGCGGCCAGCAAGAAGGGGCACAGCCTCTCCCAGTGCCCAGAGGGAAGAATGTCAACCAGCACTTCCTACCCAGCAACAGACACTGAATAACAGGGATATCAAGATGTCCTCAGGGGCAGGGAGCAGAAGAGAACTGTCAATAGACTGCTCTAAAGAAATAAGTGAAAGAAGTCCTCCAAACAGAAAGAAAATAATGAAAGAAGAAACCTTGGAATGTCAGGAAGAAAGAATAGTAAGCACTAATGTGGGCAAATACAAATTCCCCCCCACCCAGTGTGCTAAAATGTTTGATAATCAGAACACACATACGCCCAGCTGATAAAGACATAAAAGCAATTCATTGAACAACAGATGGACTTGTCAGTGAATGTTGCTAAGGCAATGTCTACAGGAAAAAACTTAAAAAGAGCTTTAAGTGTCACACCATATACAAAAAATTAACTCCAATGGAAGAGGACTGGAGTTAAGAGGGAAGATAAGCTATAGATTGGGAGAGGATACTTACAAACCATACAACCAACAAAGCATTAATACCTAGAATATGTAAAGAACTTTTAAAACTCAACAAACAATCTAAATTAAAAAATAGGGAAGCAACATACACAGACATTTCGCTCAAGAGGGTGCATACATATGTCAAGCAAGCACAGGAAAAGACATCCAACTTCATTAGCCAAGGAGGAAACGTAAGCTGTAACTGCAACAGGACACTGTTACACTCATCAGAATGGCTGTGTGAACAGAGTGCACTGGATGCTGGTGAGGATGCGGACAAACGGAGTGATTCATACTTTGCCTGTGAGAACGTGAAATGGTACAGTCACTCTGAAAAGCAGCTTGACTGAAGGTGTTATCTCCTACTTCTCTATGTGCTGCGGATTGAACCCAGGATCTTTGCACTGAGCTACATCCACAGCTCTTTTTATTTCTCAGAGACAGGGTCTCACTAAATCACTAAATTGACTAGGCTGGGCTGGAACTTGTGATGGGTCCTCTTGCCTCAGCCTTCCAGAGTACTGGGATTATAGGAGTGTGCTGCTACCTCTACCTTGGCGGTTTCTTAAAAAGTGAAACATGTTGTTACTGCTTGACCCGAGCTTTAGCATTCTTAAACATTTCTCCCAGAGAAATAGCAACTTATTAATTTCTTGGAGTTTCCAGTGTAGATAACTATGCAAAGTTGTGGGCATTTTTTTCTTTTTTTAACCTGTAGACTAGACTATCTCCTTACCCAAGCCCATGTGCTTTTTGAGATGATTAATCAAGCACCAAAATCGTCTTGCTCACAACTCCTGTGTATGGCGTGGTTTCTGTGTTCCCCAAACATTGTGATGGGGCATTCTCTGGCCAACACAGACTGCGCTGTCCCGTCAGGAGCTCTTACGTCTCAGTTTCCCTTCTAAGCCTGCCCAGAGGACGTGGCAAGCAGGTGTGTGGGCTGGGCGGAGGCGGAGGTGGGGCCAGCACCTGTATTTGTAGCCCCGCAGGGCCCGCTGGATGCTGACCGCTGCTCCGTCCAGGGCCTGGCTCCTCTGTATCTCCAGCAGAGTGTCCTGGTGGTCCTAAGGGTGGAGATGACACCATCGCGAGGCTGTCCCTGCTGCCTGGGACTAGGGCTCTGGCTCCCGAAATCAGCATCTCCTAAGCTTCCTCAGGAGGCCAGCAGAAAAGGCACCACAGCTTGACCCAGTTGGGACTCAGGGAAAGAGACCCAAGAACCTCCCATTTGAGCTTTTCTTGTGAATGGCACCCCACGGGGAGGTTGTCATAAAATTTCTCTGAAATTGTGTTTTATTTCCCAAAATTCATGCAATATTTGCATCCAACTATACAACAGATCCATGCTTGTTTCAATAGTTTTTTTTTTTCCCATAGCCTGTGAGCAAGGTCCACAGCATGTCGTCCCTGGGCCTGGCTGTCCCTAGCCTCGGTCCCCCCATCTCTGTGCCCTGGGATGAGAGGCAAGAGCTACTACCTGTGCCCTGAGAAGGCAGGGGTCATCCCAGGATAGGTGGGGAGAGGGTGGGCTGCCTGTGTCTCTCAGGCCAGGCTCAGGAAGCACCAAGCCTCTTTGTGTCTCCTGGGTGAACACTGGACACAGAGACAGACTGGACACTGGCTGTGGCCTCCAAGGAGAGCCAGGAGGGAGGTGCGGAGGGCTGGTACTCTCCTCTCCTGGACCTCCTGCCTGCGCTGACCCAACCATACCGGTGCCCTGGAGCCTCACCGTCTGCCCGCCCTCCTGGGAAGTGCCCTGGACACTCCCTCTGGACCCTCACCTCCCAACCAAACTGAAAGTCCCTCTGCTTCTTTCTCCTGTCTGCACCTAGAGCCCCAGCTCATGCCGACTAACGCAGAGACAGATGGACAGGTAAACCAGCTGGAGGGCGGGGCAGGAGGCCCCGTGGGAAAAGAAGACAGTAGGCAGGCTCTTGGGGGAAGGAGAACAAACATGTGGACGGGTCAGGAACCCTCCTCCTGGCTCCATTCTCAGATTTCTCCCTTTACTTCACTCCCAGCCCAAGCTTAGGAGTCCAGGGGGACATGGAGGCCCCTTCTGTGGAGGTTCCCTGAGCCAACTGGCAACCCTGGCCTGCTGCAAGGCTGCATCTGTTGATCAGGCCTCCCTGTATTTTGTGGGAGGCCAGGGTGTGCCACAAGCTACCTAAGGACAGCTGCTTTCCTGGCGTCAACACACAGAATCCTCACACTGAGCCTCCCCAGGGATCAAGCTCTCTGAGGCAGGTGGAGACTCTGGTGCATCGGAGCCAGTTCCTGGCATTCTGGGAGCTGGCCCTCAACTCCTCGACCTGAACTTCCTAGGACCAGAGGGGCCCCAAGGGCACATAGTGGGTCCCAGCAGCACTGCTCAGGTGAGGGGTAAACTCCAGGCCTGGTGTAAAAGCCAACCTGCCCCGAACAATCCAGGAGGCTGATGACACATTGGTTCTTCAGGGTCTCACCTTTAGGAAGATTTTGGTCTTTCCCATTTTCCAGTCCTTGTCTGTCTCCAGACACAGGTCAGTGATGCTCAGGGTCATCTGACGGAAATTGTCTTGAAGCTAAAGAGGAAAAACAGGATGGCCTAGTGTTGGTTGGAGCATGGCCAGGGGGGCGCCGCTGAGGGGACCCCTCTGGGGTTTCCTGGAAATCTGTTTCCCTCCTCCTCTCACTGGCTACACATCATGGGCCACCCTGTTGGGCACAAGCACCGCTAGGATCTCAGATGCCAGGGTGGTCAAGGGGAGCTCTCCAGGCTCAGGTGCCAAGGCCATGGCACTGTGCTGGGCTGGGGCCTCCATGCAGCTATGGGACACTGGGCCTTAGAGCAGCCCAAACTTTAGGACTCGGGCTCCAGGAAAGACAGGAAGGATTTCCTGCCTCAAAAGACCCCACATGGTCCCCCAGCTCCTTGACACTCCACCAGGGGAGAGCATAACTATTCACAGTAAAACTACAGGCATCTCCGAGAAAGAAAGCCTACAGCGTGGTGAACCGACATCTGTGTGAGTCACCCACTGGGAGATGACACCAGGTGAGAGAGGACACAGGAGGATGGAGAGGAGGGTGGCCAGGGTCCTGTTAAGGCTGTGGGCCTGGGGTGGGTGAATATCCTTCAGGAAGGTAGTAGAAGGGGTCCCTTGGAATTAGGGAGCTGGAGGGGCCCAGAGAACGGGGAGAACTGGGCAAGGCTAGGCACAGAATGTGGAGCACACACCTGAGCACGCTGGGCACTGGGCAGCAGCACCCCAAACCTATTGGCAAACTCCTCAAACATGTAGCGCACAGGGAAGCCAGACTTGCGGATGTGCACAGTCTCCATCATGCCTGAGTAGCGCAGCTGCCGGAGGCACAGATCCCGGTCGAAGAGCTGTGGGTGGAGAGGCATGGCCCACAGTCAGAGATCAGCAGCCCTGGAACCCACTGGGCTGTGCCCTGAAGATGGAGGAACTGAACAAATGCTCTGTTGAATAAAAGTGACATTTTTTGAAGAGAGAGTGGAGGAAGCTGAAAAGTCTTCAGAGTGTTTCCGAGAGGGCAAAAATTGATCATCAGTAAATGACTGCACCCATAAGAACATCACACTTCATCAGCCTAAGCACGCAAAGTGGGCGAGGGGAAAGACAGCTGCAGCAGCCCCTTTGGAAACGCTCTTAGGGCCCCTGGTTTACAGCAGGCCGGTGCTGCAGAGCAGAGAGGAGATACAGCTCTCACTGAGGCAGCGAACTTTCCGTTAGGGTTCAGGACTAAAACGCCCCCCAGTCTCATGCATTCAGAGGTGGGATCTCATGGGTGACTGGATCACAGGGGCTCTTACTTCATCAGTGGGTTAACCCACGGATGAGGTCATGGTGTGAAGGTGCCGTTGGGAGCTGATAGGAGGCGGGTCTGGCAAGATGTGACCTTGAGTGCTGTCCGCTCCCTGGCCCCTTCCTGGTTGGCATTGCCCTTGCTGTGCTTCCTGGCTGCTGCTCTGTCACAGGCCTTAAAGCAACGGAGCCTCTGATTTCTTCTCTGAGTTGTTTTCCTCAGCTCTCTGGTCATAGCAATGAAAAGCTAATACAACTTCGCTGAGCCAGTTGGAGGGGCCCCCAGAAGAGTGTGTGCATGATGCTTTCTGAGAGTGGCACCCTCTAGCTGGGTAAACCAGCAGGTCTGCCCCCCTCACTCCCCCAAAGCCCTAGGGCTAAGAGCTGACTGACTACTTGTTGGGTCTGAAACATGTAATGGTGAACCTTGGCTAAGGAGAGAGCTGCTACCTATTATTCCTGCTCTCTCTCTCTCTCTCTCTCTCTCTCTCTCTCTCTCTCTCTCTCTTGTTGACCTTAGCACCGCCCTGTGTGGTGGAGTAACTGGCTCCTTAAAGATGAGGTGGCCCACAGTCGTGCTCTGAAGTACCTAAGCCAGGGTCTGGGCCCTAAGCCTGGGCTTCTCTTCCTGATCACCCATCAGGAAGTCTCAGCCAGAGACATCCACAAAGCTGTGTCAGCCCTAGGCCCACCTTCCTGCCCTGCAGCTCCTGAGGCAGGCAGAGTGGGCACAGGCAGAGGGCCTCTGGGAGCGTGGGGATGTCTCTGGGCAGCTAAGGGACAGGCGAAGTTGTCTGACATCTTCCCATTTTGGCTGTAAGGGTGGGACAGCCTCATTTTTGTGGGACAGCCCCAATTTCATCTTTTGAGAAAGGCACCACAGCTGATGTGCTATTTATTTTTATCCTTTTATAAGATGTTTTTGATTTACTTTATTCCTTCAAATGGCACATCCCAGTTTAGGAAGACCCTGTGTCCTCAGCTATAGGAGGATCCCATCGATCAAGGATGACTGGGCTCCCACCCCTCACCACATACATCCAGATAAAGCCACTGCAGATCAATACTATGTCTAACCCTCAGGCAGAGTGAATCTGACTTCATGAAAGAGACAAATCAAGGCTCAGGGAAGTCCAGAGTCTGGCCAAGCACACACAACAGATGAACAGCAGGGCTAAGAGAACTGAGGGCCTCTGGGTGCTCCAAAGCCTTGCAGGGCATTGACCGCAGTCAAGAGTAGGGGCAGATAGCAGCTCCAGGACCAGCCAGGACTGTTGAAGGAGCAATTATGGCCCTAAATGCCTCAGACTCACCCTTTTCTCCTCATCAATGCCCCATTTGCCCTTACCAGGGGCTTCTTATACTCATTGGGTTTGATGCAGCGGACAAAGTAGGGCTGACATCTGGTCAGGATTTTCATCAGCTGCTCCAACGACTGCTTGAACTGGCCTGCCAAGGTCGAAGGCCGCTTGGTGGAGTCTGCAGACTGCTGGCAGGAACACTGGGCATGAGTGGAGGCTGGAGGGCTGAGGCCTGGATCACACTGACCCCCCTCCTCCCCTACACAGTGAGGGCTGCTACCAAGTGCATTCATTCATGTGTACATCATTCCTCCGTCCAGGTCTCCCCAGTGCCTATTCTGCAGGCACCTGGCTGTGTGCTGCAGGCATTTGGCACCCATTGATGAGCAAAATGTTCTTCCCCATATACATCTGTCTGGCCCTGTGATGTTCAGGGCTGAGAGACCAGGAGACAGGAGGGCACCGGAGTTCACCTTGAAGAGCTGGCTCCCTGTCTTTGCCTGACGGATGGTGCCATGGCCCCGCTTGGTCTCTGCCGACTCCAGGTTGAATATCTGCCTCAGGAACTTGTTTTTGGAGGAGTGAATCAGAGTGAGGATATCCATGCTTAGCACATCTCGATTCTTCTCCAGGAAGCCTGTGGGGACAGCAGGGCCCACCCAGCAGGCCAGCTCAGCCATCGTCCCCATCCATAAGGAAGGAGATACCCCATGATCGCTCTGTAGATAGCCATTCATAGCTGCATTATGCAGAGTAGCCAAAAAGTGAAAACAATCCAACCATCCATCAGTTGATGAAGAGACAAACAAAATGAGGCCTACCCACGTCACAGAATATTATCCTGCAATAGAAGAACTGAAGTACTGATATGTTACAACATAAACAAGCCTTGAGAACATTATGACAGCTGGCTGCAGAAGACCACATGTCATATAAAGTGTCTGGGGCAGTAGATCCTTAGAGGTGGGAGTTATCTGCTGCCTAGCTCTGGGGAAGCTGGGCAGTGACTGCTAATAGGTGTTTCTTCTGGATGATGAAATACTCTAAATTTGTAGCAATCACTGTACAACTCTGTGAATATACTAAAAACCATTGAGTGCTGCATTTGAAATGGATGATAATAGGGTATGTGAACGATATTCAGTAGATTTATCACCCAAACAGATGGCTGGCCCATTCCATTTACTTTCTCCAGTAAAAGCCATGCTATTTATCTTACCATCCCATTACTAGACTTGCAAAATAATTTGTCCACTAAGCCCCCTTGCATGGTCTTCCTGGAGCCCACTCCAGATACGGCAAGGCATAGGGGAAGTGGGACTCACCTTCCACTTGGTAGTGTACCTCACCGGCAAAGTGGACAATGCCAAACCTGGCATCATGGATGTTCTTGGGTCTTAGGAAAACCTTGTTGTTGGCATGGACTCCGTTCAGTTTTTGCAGCATGGTGAGGTCTGTCCCCTGGAAAACCCAGGATGCTCTGTGGGCTGAGGTCCGAGAGTCTGGCAATGGGCTCAGGTGGTCCACACCCAGGGCTCAGGGGCTCCCCCATGGGAACAAAACAAGCTAGATTCAAGTGACTGATGGCTCTCCACAGATGAGACTGTAACCCTCACCCGAACATGCCACACTGAGCAACAGTGTAGCTGGGAACAGAAGCTGGGCCTGTTACCCCCCGCCCCCCATTTTCACCTCTCTTGCTCTACTCTCTGAACAGGAGCCTCATAGTCAGGGAAGCCTTCCTGCAAGAGTTGGGCTGAAGGGTGCACTGAAGGAGAGGAGGGTTTGGTTATGCTAGGACTCATCTAATTATTTCTGCTAGAGATTTCAGCACCCCTGTAAACACGGGGGCCACCCCAGTGGTGCTTCCTAACCTCAGAGAGGAGCCCCGTGAGCAGGAGCTCCAGTAGAATATCAGACACACACCTTTG
Organism: Dinomys branickii; assembly: GCA_004027595.1. Classification (NCBI taxonomy): domain Eukaryota; kingdom Metazoa; phylum Chordata; class Mammalia; order Rodentia; family Dinomyidae; genus Dinomys; species Dinomys branickii. Next base: position 22,667 of record PVLD010024803.1, read on the forward strand.
GGAAGCGGCTCTCTTCATCTAGGAGGGAGATGACACTCATGGGCTTGAGGGCCAGCAGGTCCAGGGTGGGTTGGTTGTCAGTGTAGTGGATGTAGTCCCAGGCGAGGTTCTCTGAGCGGTACTCCTCCTGCTCCATGGCAAATACGTGCTGCACGAAGAACTGCTGCAGGTGCTCATTGGCAAGGTTGATGCAGAGCTGCTCAAAGCTGTGGAGACAATGCCACCATCCAGGGTGGAGCGGGGTCAGCTGGTCCCACCACAGCTGTAGTCACTGCTCTCTGCACACAGCCACGTACACACCGATGTCCACCAGGGACACTTGCTCAGCCCTGTGCACACATAGGCACACATTTCCCTGCACACCTGCACTTCCTTCTGCCTGTGTTGCTGTCGCCTCTCCTACCCCATGGCAGTCAGGCTAAGAGCAGCGAGAGGCTCAGTTAGCACCAGGTCCTTGCCTTTTCATCTTGCAATCCCCCAGGTTCTTTGCGGGGCCTGCCCATCCTGACACTGAGCCTGTGCACTGGGCCAAGTCCGCACAGGAAGACCCTGCCCCACAGGACAGTGGATGTATATTGAGACAAGCTTCCAGAGACCCAGGATTGTCTGCCAGGACCCTCTGTGTTGGCTAGATGTGCTCCCTATCCCCATGCCCCTCACCCCCACCAACCCTCCAGCCTCATCTTCCTCCTGGGTTCCCTGCTTTGAGAAATGGCCCCTCTACCAACCACCCTGGCCCGATTCAGAAAACAAGGAGTCCAGTTTGACTCTGCCCCTCCTCCTCCATACCTACTGGTGGCCAAAGCTGGTCTATGTTATCTCCAACACAGCACCTCAATCTGATCAATTTTTGTGCCCACTGCTGCTCAGTTAGTTCAGGCCAGCTCCACTGCTCACCTGGAGCACAGTAGTGGTCTTGTCTCTGCTCCCCCAACAGCAGCACTTTCCGATGTGCACATCTGCTCTCGCTGTTCTTTAAATCTCCTACTTCCCACTGATTTCCAAGTGACCACAGGAGAAAGCCCCGGCCACCTCTCCAGCCTCCCGAGGCAGCAGGACACTCTGGCTAGACTGAAACTCTTGCAGCTCTGAGTGCTCCCATTCCTGCCTGCCACGCTGCTCTCTCTCTTCTTGACTCAGAGGTTCTGCTTGCCATTGGGCCTCTTGGGATCTCCTCCTCAGGGTGGGCACCTATATGGGCAGGACCTCATCATTCTGAGACTGCTCATTCAATGTCTGTTAACCCAAGAGGTGAGGGGACACTCTCCGGACCCCCTTGCCAAGCACACTGCCTGGAGAGCTCCCTGAACCTTGCAGAAGTCATAACCAAGTGCCCACAGCCCCTCCTGCCCCAGACCCCCAGGCTGTGGCCCTATCATAGATCTAGCAGTTAGGCCGCAGTGGTCTTATTTTAAAAGGTCTTTAGGTTTTGCCTAGTATTACCAATGTTGATTATATAGGCAAAATCAAGGTTATGGTTCAATCTACTGAAAACATTGTGGTGCCTATTGGGTTCAGAGATAAAATTGATTACTTAAAGAAAAAACATTTTTAAGGGCTCTCCTAGACACAAGTGCAGATGGCCTGCAGGTGTGGCAGCTGCAAGTCCATAGGGTGTGATTGGTATATCCTGATAGAGTGGAGATGCTAAATTACTGACCTGAAGAGGTACAAAAAAGCCATTCTCTTTAGAATAGTTTCGCAAGAAATAAAGCCTCACAGAGTATAGAGCAAAAATTTAAAAAAATATAAGGCTTTTACATTTTCTCCTTAAGGTGATAAATTTATTTATTTATTTATTTATTTTTTATTAAGGTGATAAATTTATTGTTTTTATTTTTTTTTTACTTTATTTTTTTTTAAAGACAAAAGAATGGAGACATATGAACCAGAAAAGCCATAAACAATATAGAAAATACAAAGTTATACAGAATATAGTAGGGAATTAGAACTGGATGTTGTATTACATAGTCATCTTCACATTAGTTAACACAAAAACATTAAAGGAAATATCAAATTGTAGATAAGATAGTAGGGAATTTGCACTGGATGCTGTATAATATAAAGTTATCTTCACTTCTGCTAATACAAAAACGACTGAGGAAATACAGAATTATAGAGAACATAGAAGGGAATTAGC